>ML812396.1:56692-68064 GCA_009831015.1 Picea engelmannii
ATTTTACATGGTTTGGCATTTTCAAATGTCTTGGCATGAGAGATTATGAGCTTTATATCTGTAGTCCAAATCTATTATGGTTGTTTCGAATTGCTACAATTTGCATTCTATGAATTTGCTCTTCTGCTCAATGTATATATACAGAACACTTGCATGTTACGTGTGAATTTGTTATGCTAGCCATAGGATACAAGGCAATACCTGCAATGACTTCAAGTTGTATTATTGATGATATAATTGTCTGCTAAATGTCAAACAAATTTTTAGAGGTTTCAGTGAAGGCTCTGGAATTTCTGTTGCTCAGCTATCTCATTGGTATATAGGATCTTGTATTGGATGGCACTTGTTTCGACATACCCAAGAAAGTAAAGTATTATTTTGATCCTATCTAAAAACATGGACTTACTCTCTAGTATATTTTTGCAGTCTTATTACACATGATTGCACTTGAGCTTTTGCACTTTAGCTCAACAATTGCGAGTTCGTGTGATAACACACTTGAGACATATCCTAGTGATCCTAAACCTCATTAGACAAGTCCCCCTTTACCATTGGAAGTTAGTCCTCCTCCTCGACCAACCTTGCCTAAGACCGATGATATAGATTTAAATATTGATATGGCTAGTATCTTAGCAAAGGTTAATGTACCTGTCCCTCTTAGTATTGATATTGTATTTTTTTTTTAAATACCTACAACATAGTCGCTATTGCGACATCTTGGAGTGTCTCTCCCATAGCAACCACGTCGGAGATGATACCTCTTAACGTCACTCTTCCCACATTATAGACGTCTCTCTTGCCACCTTCAAGATGTCAGTCTTGCCACGTTCAAGATGTCTCTCTTGCCACATCTAAGATGTCTCTCTTGCCACGTTCAAGACGTCGCTCTTCCCACGTTCTAGACGTCTCTCTTGCCACCTTCAAGACGTTGGTCTTGCCACATTCAAGACGTCTCTCTTGCCACATTTAAGACGTCTCTCTTGCCACGTTCAAGACGTTGGTCTTGCCACGTTCCAGACGTCTCTCTTGCCACGTTTCAGACGTCTCTCTTTCCACGTTCAAGACGTCGCAATAACGAGGAAATCTATGTCATCGGAAAAGAGACGTCATGTGAAATGACGTTTGAGGGGGTCTGTTGTTTGTCATTCTCCCGACAATATATAGTGGAAATTGCGTCGAACGCGCCATCGGAATTTGACCCAAATGTGCTAGTGAGGGCATCGACCACCCTATTTTCCTTTCCTTTAATGTGTTTGATTTCGAAATCAAACTCGCTAAGGAGGGCCATCCACGTAGCTTGTCTAGGATTGAGCTTTGGTTGATCAAACAGGTATCACAATCCACAGTGATCTGTCATAAGTACAAATTTTCTTCCTAGGAGGTAATGCCTCCACATTTTCAAGGCATGCACTATGGCAGCCAACTCTAGATCATGGGTCACATAGTTGACTTCATGCTCGTTCAATTTTCGGGATTCATAGAAGATCACACTTCCTCCCTGCATAAGGACTCCTCCGAGCCCTTCCTTACAAGCATCTGTGAAAATGAGGAAGTCAACTTCTGGATCGACGATCTTCAGCATGGGTGCATAGGTCAGTAGATGTTTCAGGGTTTGAAATCTTTCTTCACATTTTTGTGTCCACAGGAATTTTGCCCCCTTCTTATGGAGGGCAGTGATTGGACAACCAATCTTGGAGAATCCTTTTATAAATCTCCTATAGTATCCTACTAATCCCATAAAGTATCTGATGTCCGAAACATCCTTTGGGGTAGGCCATTCCATGATAGACCTGATTTTGTCAGGGTCTACCGCTACTCCTTCTTCGGAGAGAACATGGCCTAAGTAATGTATTTTCTTCTGGAAGAATTCACATTTGCTGAATTTGGCATAGAGCTGATGTTCTCTTAGCACTTGCAGCACAAGTCTAAGATGCTCTTCATGCTCTTTTCTATTCTTGGAGTAAATTAATATATCGTCAATAAAAACAAGCACAAATTTGTCTAGGAATTTGCTGAGTACATTGTTCATCAAGCACATAAAAGTGGCAGGGGTATTGGTCAACCCAAATGGCACCACCACAAACTCATAGTGACCATACCTCATTCGAAAGGCAGTTTTATGGATGTCTTCACCCTTGATTCAGACTTGATGGTATCCTGACCTCAAATCAATCTTTGAGAAAATAGACGCACCCCCCAATTGATCGAACATGTCATAGATCCTGGGAAAGGGGTACTTGTTCTTTATGGTTACCTTATTGAGTTGCCTATAATCTATACACAGTCTAAGGGAACTATCCTTCTTTTTCATGAACATGACTAGTGCTCCCCATGGAGACACGCTTGGCCGAATATAGCCCTTATCCATCATTTCTTTTAATTGCAGCTTGAGTTCAACTAACTCGAGTGTGCTCATCCAGTAGGGTGTCCTAGACATCGACACCGCTCCCAATGCAAGTTCTATCGAGAAGTCTATGTCCCTTCTCGGAGGTAGACCCGATACCTCTTTTGGAAATACATCTCTGTATTCTCTTAGGATAGGGTGATTGTCAGGGCTTGGTTTGTCACCTTTGATTGTTTTCAACACTTGCATTGCATATAGGGAACATCCCTTTCAACAATACTTTATCATTTGCAGAGATGATATTTGTCTCACCGAGACAGGTTTTCGGATCCCTTGAAGGGTTATATTTTTCCCTTCTTTACTTACACATTCTAAGGTTTTATGGTAACAGTCCAATCTGGCTTTATGGGCAACTAGCCAGTCCATACCAATCAACAACTCATACGATCCCAGGGGTAATAAGTTAAGGGTTGTTTGGGTGGGGAATCTACCCAACATTAATTGGAAGGCTGGTATAACCTCTGCTACCCTTCTTTTGGTGCCAGTGGCTAACTGTACCAACCATGGCTTGGTATGTTTTTGTGGCTATAGTTTACACTTATCAACAGCTTTAGGGGCTATATAACTCAAATTTGAACCAAGGTCAATTAAAACAGACACTAGATGGTTGGAAATCATACCTTCTATTTCCACTATTGAAGCTTGGTGGTCGGCTTGGTTATTATCCAAGGCTGCATAAATTTGTGGCACACTCCTGGCCACATCATTGATGGTGGTAGTTTCCTAGATGTATAAATCCTCTGAATATTCTGTTGTCAGTGTGGACAGTCTCTCAATAGATGTTCTTCCCCGCAACCCCAATATTTCAAAGTTTCTCTCTTTGGGTTATCAGTCTTCACTGATATGGGTCCAGAAGTTTTATTTCCGCTCAAGGAGGGAAAATTCTGTTGGTGCATACTCCGGGATGGGAAGCTCATTCTTGGGTTCTTCTTATAGTTCTTAAATCCTGGGGATTTAATTCCCCTTTTCTGAAATCTTGAACTATTCTTCTATTTCCATCCTTCGTGAGGTTTTGATCGATGCCCAAACTGTTCATGACAATAGGTCGCCTTTTGAATAGTGCCTTCTAGAGTCTTTGGCTCATCAAATTCAATTCTGTTCCGATAGTCCTTAGGTAGTCCACTGATGAAGTGTTGCACCTTTTCCTTTTCCTCTTTTATATAGGGTACATACCTCAACAAATCGAGGAATTTGTTGAAATATTCTTCTATAGTGAGTTGTCCTAGTTTGAGTTCATAAAACTCTTTAGTATTTTCGTCGAAATATTTTTCCGACAGATACTTCTTTTGGAAGTACTTCTCAAACCGTTCCCAAGACATGTCTTCTTCGCTAACCCCTTTCACATTCTTAAGGTCTTCCCACCAAATGGAAGCCTTTCCGTTCAAGTTGAAGGTGGCCACTCGGGCCTTCATATTTTCTGAAAAGTCATGGACTCTGAAATAGTTCTTTAGTCCAAGCAGCCAGGCCTCTGCTTCCTCTCCCTTCTTTATTTCACCGTCGAAGGAGGGTGGCTTGTCTTTTCTGAATTCTTTGAATTTATGACTTTTGGAAGACTTTTGATTCTTCTGTTTCCTTCGAGAATAGGAACTGGTTCTGCTGCTAGAAGAGCCCTCTGAATTGCCAGCTTCCTTCTCAGGGGAATCATCCGATGCTTGTCCGTTACCTCTGGGGTGGACCTTTTTCGAGGTGCTCCTCTCAGTGTGGCCACTGATATGACCATGTTTCTGAGTTTCAAGTTCATGTTGCATTTGTCTTTGTAGATCTGATAAACTTTGCAGTAAAATTGCGTTAATTTCTGTTTGCTTTTCTTGTTCTTTCATCATCCTTTCATTGTCAGCCTTGCAGCTTTGTAATTCGACCATGAGACTCCTCACAGTCTCGACTAGATCTAGAGGGGTCCCTACTGCCCTCCTTTCCTTAGAATCTTCGTCTCTATTGTGGGAGCGCTCTCCCACTTCATGGTGAGTCACCATACTATGCGTTGATAATTTCCCGCGGTTGATCTTCCGCTTGTGTGCAAAATGGAAAAACGTTGGTTGTTACTCAATATTTATATTTATTTATAACCAGTACATAATTCATATTTTCACATGTAAACAGACCATAGGGGTTTTTCATTCTTAACTTCGTCTTTTGATTAGGAAGGTTATGACAGGGGGGGGTTACTCTTTTTAAGAGTGTTCCAAATGGAGCTTCTGCACAACTCGTTCATGAGCCCAAGCAGGCCAAGTGTTGTAACCATGATCTGATACCAATTTGTCATACACCCACTACGACATAATAATTTTTTTTCCTTTTCTTGAGGGACAAAATCCCCAAAATCCTACGGGGCTTAGCATAGGCTAGCTCTTCCCTTTTTCCCACCTCTGTGTGATCGTTGATCATGATCACAGGCCAAACAACTAGGTGCCTTTTCACATTTTGCGACTCAGCGGTATAAGCGAGTCAAGTCTTTCGACTCTGTAAACCCCGAAATGCCGAAATGCCGAAGAGGCTTCGATCAACAATTAGCCCCTTGGGCTATGCCTTGGTCCATATGACCACTTCTCATAATACCACAGTCTTATTCCCTTCGGGACTTATCAATATGAGAGCCCGACCTCTTGTCAACGAGACTCCCAAATTCCTGATTTCCAATTTCCCGAAATGGCCTTTGTTACATTAGCCCTCCTGGCTATGCCCTGATCTAGGTGACCATTCCTCATAATACCTTCATCCTATTTCTTTCAGGATTTATGAATACGAGAGCCCGACCTCTTGTCAACGGGACTCCCGAATTCTTGATTTGCGAAATCCCAATGGAATCTTCCTTTTGAGACTCTCCTGAAATCCTGGATTGCTGCCACGTGTCCTCCCTCAGATGGACGGTCCTCGTCGTTTCGCGATTTCGCGACTTGCGACCCCCAGTGAAAAAAATCCTTTGTCAATTCGAATCCCCGGTATTTGAAATACCGATGGACTCTCGATCTCTGCCACGTGTCCTCCACGGATGGACGGTCCAGATTGTTTCGGGACTTCGCTAGGTGTGAAGTCAAAATGCTCACCTTCCTCTTTTGTTTCCTGATGTCTGAATCCCCAAAATGGGTGATCTCGCGACGCGTTTCCTCCCTTAATCGGACGGTCTAGATCTATTTCGGGACTTCCACCATGGAGTGTCCTGATATCTTATCTTCTAGACTTCCGAAATACTGAAGTCTGAATCCCCGAAATGGGTAATCTCGCAACGCGTATCCTCCCTTAATCAGACGGTCCAGATCTATTTCGGGAATTCCACCATGGAGTGTCCCGATCTATTGTCTTCGAGAATTCAGAAATCCAGAAGTCTGAATCCCCAAAATGGGTAATCTCGCGACGCATATCCTCCCTTAATCGGACGGTCCAGATCTATTTCGGGACTTCCACCATGGAGTGTCCCGATCTCTTGTCAATGAGACCTACGAAATCCCGAGATGGGTTATCTTGCAACACTTGTCCTCCCTTAATCAGACGATCCAGATATATTTCGGGACTTCCACCATGGTGTGTCCCGATCTCTTGTCTTCGAGACTTCCGAAATCCCGAAGTTTGAAATCCTGATACCAACTCCTCTTTCAGGACTTTCACGTCTGTTCACGAGGGCTTAACCCTCTTGCATATCCTGACAGATCCAACGACTGTCGGGTTTTCTAACTAAGATCTGACGGTTTAGATCTGTCCCGTGTGGTGCACTCTCCTGCTGCTCCCTGGACGTGGAAAAACCAACGGTCCAGATACTCCCACGGACCTTGGGGATCTACGGTCCTGATTTCTTCGCTACTCATGAAGGTAAAGGAAAAGGTTTAAGGCATTTAACGCCCTTGTTTCTTCCTCCAATCTAACGGTCGTGAATGACCGCAGATCTTCCGACAGGATCTCGTCCGTCAATCGATACTTATCCCTACGCTGCCATTTCAGGATTTCAAGAGGATCATTCTTCTTCGTACAGGGTTACTAAGACTGGCGCCTTCAAATCCTTTTTCAAGTTCTTGGTAAGCTTTCCAAGGAGGGTGTCTCTATGGGGAGATCTATCCAGGGTATTACCTGAGATGGATAAGGGCATAGATTTCCCGAAAGCAAACTTGAAGTCCCAATTTAATTCAATATACGTATATATAAATCTATCTATAAACATAAGCCATACGTGGTCCTCCAAGTAAAAGTATGCAACCACTATTTCTGATCAAAACACCACACAGACAGTCTTATACTCAAACCATTCATAATTTGCACAGACTATGAGTAGACATATCAGCATATAAACTTCAAGATACAAGATATAAAACACTTATCAGAAATAACACCAGGTGTGATTGCAACTGCTAAGAGGGGTGCTCGTTTCCACCCAATCGTAGGCTCAACGACTCCCAACAGATTTACCACTAGCCACCCCCGTGCTGAGACCACGATGCTGCGAAACTGAGTCTCAGACTTTTTACATCTTTGTTAGCAAACCTACATTAGTTTAAGGTGTAGGGATTTGGAATAGGTTGAAAGGATAACTTTCCAAAGCTATTAAACAAACTTAGTATCTTGCGGTAGGGAGAGTCAAATCCAATTATCGTATTGGCTTGCTGGGATCCCCCTCTCACACAGGGGTTATGCACAAGGTCGCATTCGGGTGAGTTACGAAGATTATCCCTCTGTGGCCCAACCGTTTGTAGTGGTCGGATCGTATATTGGGGGTCACTGGAAGGTATACCCACGATTATGTGTGGGAGCCTTTCAAGTTGATTTCAGACTTGTTATCCTACCCATACGTTCCGATTGGACTGTTGACTGTACCCGCCCAGGGGATGACTATGAGTTGGTGACCTTAGTAGCCATAATATTTATGGTCTCACACAAGGTGACGGTGAAGGGAAGTCTCACTGTACCTGGAAAAGACGTTGGTCAAACTCACTCGGGCTCCTTGGAGGGTAAATCTAGAATTACTGCGTGGAAGCTTGCACCAAGGCGTAAGTTCGGTAAGAAGGTCGCCAACGTAACTGATCCACCCGCTCTATCCCCGCCCCTTCCTATTTTGATCTCGCAACATTGGATTTCATCACCAACTAGTGGTTTCATCGTGGGAAGGTTTTGTTTGATTGATTGCTTCTCAGATTCATAGCGTGTGTTGTTTGTTTTACTCAATGGACCTTAGGTCGAGTCAGTGTTAATGGCATTGAATCTTGAGAGTACCAATGGAGGAACCCCTTCTTCTGGGGAACCTTATACCTTTCCTTCGTTTCGAAACTTTGGTCCTCCATATGTTGCCACACTGCGTCTTCCATAACTCACCATCGGATTACCATTTTGGTTGTTCCCCACTCCGGTGATCCCGAATCCTCCTAATGTTTCAGCTGCACCTAATACTTTGGATGTCAATACACCACCCACACATCAACCTCATGTCGAATTTTCACCTTCTTCGTCCATCAAGTCTCCTTCCATTTCCCCTTCTTCGCCTAATGAAATATCTAAAGCAAGTAGCCAGGTTGATCAGAAGAAGAAGAAATGGAAAGAGAAGAAGAAGAAGAACCCAAAAAGGACAAAGACCCCAACAACATCAGATGTTGGCTCTAAGCAACCAATTACCGTTAATAGTACTAGGAGTGTTGATGAGGTCAACAAGATTAAAATGAAGAATCCAAAACCCAAATTCCCTTGCAGTCTTTGTATATGTGACCACTTTCTGAGGGATTTCCCCGGTCTCACCTAGGTCTTAGAAATGTGTTCCTCCACGTCATCGGCCTCTGTCAGTCATGTCGATGATACCTCGTCAACTAGTGATGTTAAGGTTGGTAAGAAGAATAAAACTGTCAAGTGCCCTTGCATGTTGTGTAAAAGTGATCATTACTCTCACCTTTGTCCTCTAATGGATGAGACTTCTTCTCTTTTGGAAAAAATTCAACTTCCAAAAGGTTATCGTAAGATTTCCTCCAACCCATCGTTGGTTGATGGACTAGTCAATCTGGTTCCATCCCCGGTCAGTCCTGTTGATCAGGTGGTCAATCTAGTTTCCTCCTCGATTGAACCACAAACCCAAGTGACTGATCCAGTCCCTTCCTCGGTCAGTCCCACTCGTCCTCTGAAGAGTGCCAAACTGGTCGATCCAGGTCCACCTTTGGTCGATCCAAGTCCACCATTGGTTGATCCTACTCTCCCTCTAGAGAGTAAACTCGATACTACCCACGTTTTTCTCGTTGATACAAACTCCACCGTGACGGGGGGCATTCCTCCTTCTCCTGTGAAACCCCCTCCAAGTACCGAAGCCATCCTTTTTGATCGAGGTGCGCTAACTAGATCTCGTCTTCCCTCTCACATTCCTTTCTAGATTACGGTACAGGTTTGTGGTTAGGACGTTCCTCAAACACTGATAGATGAAGGTGCGTCCGTTAGTATTTTGTCTTCTTTTGCTTGGTATGCTTTGGGTTATCCGCAGCTTGTGCCGGTTACACAGAATCTGTTCGCTTTTAACAGAATAACTAGACAACCTTTAGGGATCCTTCCTCAGTTTCCTGTAACTTTAGGAGGGAAAACTGTCTTTATTGATGTCATGGTAGTCCAAGACCCCTTGGATTTTTCTTTACTCCTTGGGTGGGATTATGTCTATGCTATGAAAGCTCTTTTATCCACTCTTTTCCGTGTGATATCTTTCCCTCACGATGGAATAATTGTGACTATTGATCAACTTTCATTCATCGGCCCTGACTAGGCTACCTCCCTAAGTGGTTCTTATATGCAGACAGTATTGCCCCTGCCACATGTCAATTATGTGGCATTGTCTCCAATGACTTCAATTTATGATGATTTAGATCCAGTAGTTGACATGGTGATCTCTTTGGTAGGGTTATTGGAGCATGATCTCCTTACCCCTGTCACAACCCTCGACATGTGTTCCTTCTAGAGTGATTATCTTCCATCCGGTGAAGATCTCTTGGAAGCCATGACCACGTTTTATCCTTTGACTTGGTCCCCTTCCAGAGCGTTATCCTCTCAGAAGCCATGATCCGGAAGAAACTACAAGCATAGTTTCTCTTCTCTGTAGCAAGCTCGTTAAAAAAATGAAACAGAAGCCTTGAGCATAGTTCTTTTCCTATGTCAAAATCATTAAAAATGAAACAGTCACCTCTCTTGAACCTTCTTTTCATCCACCCTTCTCCTTTTTCTCATCTCGTAGAGAAATTGGTGACAACCTCAAAGTCGGTGAATGAAATGAAGCTTGGAGGGCATGTCTCCAACCTTTGATGATCTTTCTGGAGTTAATCCACTAGCTTTCATGCTGGGGGTATACCGAGCTTAGTCTTTGTTCTTTCTCGTGCTCGTAAATACATGAGAATGCATCCGGGTAGACTTTTATCTCTTTTTAGGACCTGTATGGATACACGAAAAAGGAACCCCCTGGAGTCTCCTTTAAGCTCTTTTCAGACTCTCTAAACATGAAAAGATTGCAGAGTGATCTTGCTTCCTTTCCCACTCGTTAAAAGGTTTGAAAGGGCATCTTTCGAGTGATAATTTATCTCTTTTTCGTCCTCACGAGACTAACATTACGAAAAAGGACAACATTGGAGTCATCTTTAAGTTCTTTTCAGACTCTCTAAAGATGAAAAGATTGTCGAGCACCTTGTTCTCTTCATGCTCGTTAAATTATTTGAAGAAAACATCTGTTGAGCGATAGTTTATCTCTTTTTCGGTCTCGTTAGACTACTTTACGAAAAAGGAACTGAGAGAGTTCTCTTTTAAGTGTTTTTCCAGACTCTATAATCATGAAAAACCTTCGAGTTTTCTGTCTTTGGACTCGCTAAAAAAAAAATCGACAGGCCCATATGGGATCGAACCCTTACTTCTTCCAATTCGTTAAACAAAGGAAGAGGAACTTACCGAAGGTGAGTTTTATCGAGCATGTGTTATCCTCCTCGAGATCGTTAAATTAAAAAGAGGTACTCGTCTATCTGGATGGGGGGAAAAATTGAAAGAAGCAAGCCAAGCAGTTTTTGAGAACATTACCAAGTAACTGTTAGAGTTGCCCTTGAACAAGACACTTTGTCTTTGCACGCATTCTAATCCGCTGAACCTCTTCAATGAGCCAATCCTTTGAGTTTCTTTCTCTCCTTTGGGTCACCTGACGTAAGTCATAGCATCCACTGCATCATCAAGTTTTGGTCCATGTCATGTTTTTGCTGTTTTGCCTCAGTGTTCAAAGGAAGTATCCACATTGAGAGTCAGCCATCACAAATATCTTGCCTCAATACCCGTGTCAATCCATGTTCATGTGATCTACCAATTACATCTTTGTGTCTGTTTCGTGTCATTGACGGGGGATACATTAAGGCCCTCCTTTGACGAGTCTATTCCTGTCGACTTCAACACATTAGCCAGGAACTAGACTTAGAAACCAGTTAGTACTTTGGGACCTCCATGCCTCAATGGCATGCCTCCTCACATTCGATAGTGGGTTACATCATTGACCTTTGATCGGATGATTCCATGGATGTTCGATGTAATGTCCCCACTTTTGGACATCATCACAAGGAAGAGACTTATGATGACCAGAGTAGCTAGATGGATGTTATAGCGAGTACAGGGGTATTTGAGAGGCATTGTGGGGTCCAGTTGGCATTTATCATCATATTCCATCATTATGAACCATTCCGCATAGGTTGGATTTGGTTTCATTCCATTCCGACGATTTCCATGATTTTGACTATTTTGAGCTATAAGTTAATTAAAATCACTGAAGAGGGCATTTTGGGCACATTACTTGGAGGAACCTATCAGTGTAATAGCTCATTGGAATCGGGAGGAGCAGCACTACAGGATGGGATGGTTAGAAGTGACTTTTAGTGGCCAGGGAAGCCACAAGGAGAGATAAGGAGATTTTCAGAGGTAAAAAGGTTAATTAATTAATTAAAGTAATTTAATTAATTAATTAAATATTAATAAAATGAAAGTCACTTTGGAGGGACAAGGT
>ML812396.1:72953-97986 GCA_009831015.1 Picea engelmannii
AGAGGATCCCTTCCATAATAGGATCCATTGTATGGTGTTGCCCTACCTCAAGGGTTTGGTAATAATAAAGTGTGGTTTCTTCTATCTTGCTTGGTGGATCTATTGTGTATTCAATATTTTTGGTGATTACATTTTTAGATCTATTCAGGTACTTAACAAATTTGATAGGAACTATGCAAAAAATTAGGATTCCACTTCTATGTTGGGAATTTTTATCATGTAACTTTACCCTAAGAGTTTTTGGACAATTGAAAGACAACCCAAATCATGGCATTTGTGAAAAAAATGAACACGAAAGGTGGAACTTTAACTCACTGAAAATACTACCCTCATCTGAAATATGAATATTATTTAAAATACATGAATATGCCAATACTAGACTACAATGCCTATGTTGAACACTTATGTGGACCCTAATAACACTGATAATACCAATGGAGGTCACGAGTAGGGAAGAGGAAACTAAGGTGGCTAAAGTGGAGGATGTGATTCTTCAACCCAAGGAGAAGAAACAATAGAAAGGTAAAGGTGGCCTATACATGGCAAAAGGGAGCGAGCAATTGAGAGTAAAGTATATTGTTAAGTAACAAATACGAGAGTTGTTATTGATTCGTAACCCATTGATGGCTACAAAATTGTAAAGGCTAAGGCATGGGTGCAAGTTATTGACAATGGGATAAGTAATGTTGTTGTTGTTGTTGTTGTCCATTACCTTGACTCACTCCATCCAAAAAAGGACAATTTTTTTAATTACCTTGACTCACTCCATACAAAAAGGACAAATGGGACAAGCCCTTATTCAAAGGTCACGATTACATATTGGTCGGATTAATGGTGAATGGAAATTGCGGCTAAGTGGACATTGCATGGGATTCATTATGAAATTTGTAATTTTCACAACTCCAACGGTATCTTCATGTTGGCGCTTGACCAAGTTTTGGAGAACCTTGGTCATGTTTGACCATTTTTGGGACTTCGACAGGTTGGCTGAAGGAGGAGCGCAAGGCGAAGCAGAGATCGCGGGATCTCAGTCCCCTTTTAGGGAATTTTTGGATTTAGGGTTTATGTAACGGGTATGGGGATGTGGGCCCATTGGTTTACCCATGTTTAGGCCCTTTTGTAATGTATAAATAGAAATCTAGGCAATGTAAGTAGAAAAGAGACCTATGTGTGTAATCTGGCTAGTGAGATAAGTGCAAATGCTTTGTGCATACTGTGTGTTGAGACCTTGTAGAGACTATGTGCAAGTGATTTTAAGAAGCCTATGTGTAGACTGTAGGGAGGCTTTGTGCTGTAACCTAGCTTGGGGAAGGAGGGTCTGGAGAGGTGTGCGCAGATCTCCTGTCCTATGCAGAGTGGGTTCTTGTGGTTCTGTGCTTATAGAATTTTGACAGAAAACAATAAAGAAGAGAAGAGTTGGTGTACGTAGCCCCACACTAGGGTGAACCACGTATATCTTGTGTTGTGGTTTCTTTGTGCATTATAGTTGTTATGTTATTAAAGTGATTTATGCTTAGTGCAGTGATATATGTTAGATGCACTTGATATAATATTATCTTAGTGCTTAGTAATGGGAATGAATGCTAGATCTGATCTATTTCTATATGCTAAGTTCTTGGATTTATTAGATCTTATGAATACTGCGTTGTTCTATAATTAGGGTTTTCCCCTGCGAAGTGAATATTAATGAATGCTAACTGCTAAGTGCTCTGTTAAGTGTTGTAATCACAGATATGTGTCCAGCTAGGTTGTAGACACTTGAGTCCTGCAACCACCCATGCCTTTACCTTGGGTGAGACTTCATCTACTTCGCAGGTGTTTTCAAAAGGGATGATAGTTAGGGTTTTGTTGGTGCACTGTTGAAGTGTTGAACCCTCGGTCAGCCCCTGTGCCGACAAATAGTTTTGTTGTCGGGACCTGAAACTGTGATTTCTGGGATGGAAGAAAAGAAATCTCTGTGTGTAGATTTGTTGCTTTAGTGTGCAATATTCTACTTGACTGCGAAGCTCTGTGTTAAGAAAGGAATCAGATATGAAGAAAAGAGGTAAGATCTTAAAGCTTTGTGCTTTGAGAAAGGTAAGATAAGTGAAAATTTTTGTTTCAAAAGAATGGATCTAGGTGTGTCTAATAGATTTTGTCCTAGTCTGCAAACTAGGGCACAACTAGAAGAAAGAAGATTTGATATGAGTAGATCTGATAAGAATAGTGAAAGATATGTTATTCCAATGCATAGAAAGAATGTTTGGACTAACAAATGGATGTAGGATCCTAGAAATAATTTTTTGCAGGTTAGTTACTATGATCCCAGTGCGCAGTACAAGAAAGGTTGGGGGTCATTTAAAAGAAAGAGAGGATTAACTCTTTGTTATAGTTGCAGAAGACCGGGACATCTTGCTAAGGATTTCCCTGGTAGAGGTCCTAGTTGTCTTTGTTGTAAATCTATGGACCATGAAGTTTTGGATTGCTCTATAATGATTGATAAAGTTGAAAAGATGAATATGAGACAAGAAAACCATGAGACAGACCAAGAAACTAAGAATATGGTAGAACTCCAGAAAGAATCAAAGACTCTATTATTACAGATGAAAGAAACCCTAAATGATCACAAAGATATCAACTTATCAGAGATCTTAAACGAGAAGGAGTGCATAGAAACAAGAATAGGAGAATTCGACATAGACTGTATTCTGGATGAGGAAACCCAGGTGAATATCATGACATAAATAACTTGGGAAATTTTGGGAAAGCCTGCTATGGTTCCTTCATTGGGAGGAATAAGATTATTTAGAGGAAATATGATAACCCTATGTGGAAGACTTACCCAAACATCTATGAGTTCTCATGGAACTTTGATAGAGGAAGAATTTGAGGTCATTAAATTTGTTGAGAACAACGCCCCATTTACTATTTTTCTAGGAAAAACCTGGATTGAGAAAGATCATATACAAAGGAAAAAAGAAGAGGAGGATCTAAAAAAGAAAAAGAAAGAACTAAGGGATTTCATTGCTAGGAGAATAGTGCACTTACTAGAAGAACGAGAGGACCAGTCAAAGCTTTTGAGGACCAGAGATCTGGACGTCGAAGTTGAAAGAACACATGAAGACTTGAAACACCTGTCTATACAAGAGAGTAGAGCACCTACTCTAGAAAAAGAAGAAGTATTACTCTCAGAACCCTTGAACGACCTGCAACAATGAGAAGTTACTATACCAAGAGGAGATAAGAATAAAAATGGAAAGAGGAGCCCAGTGACTCAAATCACAGGAAAGAAATCCAGAAAGATCAGTAAGAAGAAAGCAAAGTTAGAGAAATTGTAGGAAGTTCCAGAGAGAACTTCGCAGAAGGGAGGTTTGCAACACTTGAATTTCATTGGAATAGAAGAAAAACGAAGATTGACACTTCTCCATGGCGAAGCAATATGACCGTTGGAGGCATCCCGACCGTTAGCCTGATGCTCCAGAACGGCTCAAACCACAGTTATGGAAAGAAAGATCACCATTAGACTATTGGGACTGTACCATAACAGATGGAATTTCATTGATTAAGGTGTTCCTACTCGTTGGAGGAATCTGTTACGATGTTAGCTATTTATCCCGTTGAATGTTGCACTGAGAACAATTTTGCAAAAAGTGATTATTCGAGCCCATAGAGAACTAGTTTCTTTCATGCTGTGCCTATTGAGACTTTGCCACCCGTTTTGTTACAATGAGTATTTGATCACTGAACCGATATCGAGTGTTCGTTTTGGGTGACTCATCACAATAGAGAAATCCATCGAAGAGATTCTCATAGACCTCATGGATGAGAAGGTCATGTTTGTAGGAGTCCAAGCCTCGTCGACAAGAGGAGTGCAAGCATCCCTGTCGACTGCTCATGGATTTGGACCATCTTGAGCTGTGATAGAGAAACGAATCAAGAATCGTGATGACTTGGTGAACGCAAAGCTCATACCATCTATCCTGACCGAGTATATCCCACCTATGGCTGGTGCGGTGAGCCATGACAGTGTCTCGAGGGACTTCGACTACACCTTGATCACTGTGTACCTCTCGAAGGGGATACGCGCACTAGGACCACAGTTAGGAAAGATCATGACATTGAAGATCAATGAATTCAACTTGGGAGATCGCAAGAGCTATGGCATGCCCACCCCACATAAGTATTTGACCAAGACAAAGGGGAAGAAGTCGAAGATCATCCCCCAGCCCTGGACTATGGACATCGCGAGGTTCACTATCCTGAATGTGATGAAGATACCACACTTTGGAAGGCATCAGGAGGTTAACGCATGCGTTAAACTCCTGTTGTCTTGCTTCCATGGAGGTTATTTGTGGCTGGATAGGCACATGACTGTAGATTCGGTGACAATCCATCGGATCACTAGATTAAGCATGCAAGGACCAGACCCACAATAATTTTATCCAGGGAAGGTTGCAGATCGTGCCTTGGCATAGAAAATTAAAGACACCTATGGCGATGTGGAGAAGGGGAAGCGAGGCTACAAGGTAGCCTCCATTCAGAATGGCACAATGTACCTAGCCTTCCAGTTGATCACTGGTAAGCTATTAAGGAAGAAAATACCCACGCAGGTCATGGGGTTCATTGTTGACCTCGTGAGAAAATTCATTGAAGGACTAAATATGAACTGGGTGAGTTACCTCGTCAACCAGTTAGAACAAAACTGTCACGAAGCTCAGGATCATGGCTATGAGTTTCATTTTAGTTGGTGACTGATCCTCACCACCTTCATTTCCTGGGAGATGCTGGAAGGAGTGACCTTCCCTGAGATTGAGCCATCCGAACCCTTGGCTACGAAGTTCACCGCACTTTGGTATTTGAGCGACATGGCGAAACAATGGAAATCAAATGTGATGTTCCACACCTACTACCTACAGTTGAAGATGGCTATCGATTGTTTCCCTCGTATGATGCCGAACACCCTACATAGGTTCAGGCCATTTGTGAAGTTTCGCACAGATAGACATTTTATTTATATCACTGTGCACGAAGATGAACATAAAGAAGAGCTCCAATCTTATTATAATCTCACTGAGGAGGACATGGAAGAAATAACTAAGGAGTGGCTTGCAGAGCTCCTTATACCAATCGACCATGCATAACTGTCCAACCCCAACCTCATCGAAAGTCATGTGGTTACTCGCGAAGAGTATGATGCACCCAATAGTAGCATAAGGAAGAAAAAGGAAGAGGTACAGGAGCCAAACAACACATCAGAAGATACTGCTTCAGACTCACCTAGAGGGGGAGGTGATGACGAAGTAGATAAAGAAGAGAACAAAGGAGAAGAAGACAAGTAGAAATAAGGAGAAGTAACATTTCCTAGGGATCCTCTTGATGAAGCTGAGACCTCCAAGAAAATAAAGGTTTCCCCCATGAAACCTACATCACGGAAGAAGTCCAAAGCTAGTAAACCACAAATGCATACTGTGCTCATGATGGATGATATATATCTCATCATCGTCGTTGTCTCAGCTACCTCAGAAGATATCTTACAGTGCAGTGAAGCCAAAAAAGAGAGAGTGTATGATAGAATTGAAGAAGAACTAAAAGAGGTACATCATCCCTCTACTCCAGCTTCACAATGTCTAATGCGCCCCTGTCATCAGAAGGAACAGATTTGGGAGATGAGCCTACCCAGCTACGCTGAATAGAAGATGCGACCGAAGTTCACCTTCATCACTTTTAGGAGGAAAAAGAGTAGGCCACATAGGACTTAAAGAAAGAAAAAGAGGAATCCATAGAGAAACTTCGGGTTTCGTGGCAGGAAAAAGATGACATCCAAGCCAAGTTTGCAGAGGATAGAGCGCAGATCTAGAAGGAGAAGGAACAACTACTCGCAGAGCAGATTGGAGTTAAAGAAGCAGTCACTAGAGAAATTCTCTCTGTGACGGGCTTAGAACAGATGGAAGAAGACCCAGTGGAAAGCCAAGTATGGAATATTGTTGAAGCCATTCAACAGATCCAACAGAGGGTAGCAAAAATGGAGTTTCAAGTAGTGCCAAGCACTCTACAGGAAGTGCGAGAACAAAGAGAAGAAACTGCCCGGAGTGCAGTCCAGAGAATCAAGGCATTAGCCTTAGAATGCAAATAGCTCAGTAGTCTAAGTGCCTAGACTTACGAGTGCCTTGCAGAGGACCCTGAACTAAGGACACTGGAGTCACAGCTTCAGGAGGCCAAGCAACAAGCAACAACGGTGCAAGCGCAGTTGAAGCCACTATTAGCGATCAAGAGGATGAAATGATCCCATGAATAATGCACAGTTCAACAACAAGTCTATGACATACATAGTAAGGTCATGGAAGTGACTCAACGACTCCATCTAGTGTAGGATGTAGCTTGCATACGTTTTGAGGAGATTGAAGGATGAGGTGAAAAATTGGAACAAGTGGTCACCGCAGTGGAACAACGCTTGGAGGGACTTGTGACAGAGAAGGTTATTCAATATTTTGTTGAGCAGGAGGCTCTGGTGAAGTAACAGGTCGAGGAAGCTTGAGCCAAGCTCGAGGCATTTGAGGTAGAGTTACCCAGTTCAAAGTGACTCGGGATGAGTCACATGTGAGTGTTGGGGGCCTATTGGCCCTTGACCAAGTTTTGGAGAACCTTGGTCAAGTTTGACCATTTTTGGGACTTCGATAGGCTGGTCAAAGGTGGAGCACAAGGCAAAGCAGAGATCGCGGGATATTGGCCCCTTTTTACTGAATTTTTGGGTCTAGGGTTTATGTAACGGGCATGGGCATGTCAGCCCATGGGTTTACCCATGTTTAGGCCCTTTTGTAATGTATAAATAGAAATATAGGCGATATAAGTAGAAAAGAGACATGTGTGTGTAATCTGGCCAGTGATATAAGTCCAAATGCTTTGTGCATACTGTGTGTTGAGACCTTGTAGAGACTAAGTGCAAGTGATTGTAAGAATCCTGTGTGCAGACTGTAGAGAGGCTTTGTGCTGTAACCTAGCTCAGGGAAGGAGGGTCTGGCGAGGTGCACGCAGATCTCTTGTCCTATGCAGAGTGGGTTCATGTGGCTCTGTTCTTATAGAAGATTGATAGAAGACAATAAAGAAGAGAAGAGTTGGTGGACGTAGCCCCACACTGGGGTGAACCATGTATATCCTGTGTTGTGGTTTCTTTGTGCATTATAGTTGTTATGTTATTGAAGTGATTTATGCTTAGTGCAGTGATATATGTTAGATGCACCTGATATAATAGTAGATTAGTGCTTAGTAATGGGAATGGATGCTATATTTGATCTATTTCTAAATGCCAAGTGCTTGGTTGTATTAGATATTGTGAATACTGCGTTGTTATGTAATTAGGGTTTTCTCCTGCGAAGTGAATATTAATGAATGCTAAATGCTAAGTTCTCTATGAAGTGTTGTAATCATAGATCTATGTCCCAACTAGGTGTAGACACTTGAGTCCTGCAACCACCATCGATGATTTTAGGGGCTAAATTTCGCTCATGGGCTAATTTTCCATGGTTTTTCAAAAAATGAGATTCGCTATTTTAAAAATGATTCGCCCAAATTCTATAGGATAAAATTATTTTACCTTAAAAATCGCCAAAAGTTTATAAAAACTATATCAAATCCTTATAAATTTGAATATTTTTACAAAAATATTGCCAAACATTTATAATTGGCATATGAGGGATTAGTAAGATTCGCCAAGGTTTCTACATTTCAAAACAAATTTCCATCCTTAAAATCATCCCTAGAAACCACCCCTACCTCTACCTCAAGTGAGACTTCATGTACTTCACAGGTGTTGCCGAAAGGGTTGGTAGTTAAGGTTTTGTTGGTGCACTATTGAAGCGTTGAACCCCGGGTCAACCCCTATGACAAAAATTCACAACTCCTGAGTTCGTTCACAACTATCGATGAAATATTACAACTCTCAAGGCATTGGTCAGAATGACATAGACAGTTTGGGGATATTCTTCATGCACATGGACCTCTCATGTCATGCCACATCACAAATATTGGAGTGGTCAATTTGTTTGCACATTTGGAGGCATGTGTCACATAGTTTGATGGCTGACCTCCTTGGAGGATGCATTACGTAGCCATTGGGGATTATATTTAGCACATATGGAACTTCTTGGACTTCCATTGACTTGAGTATATGATTGACATGATTTGAGAAGGAGGTTACACATTGGATACCTCACACATAACCATTGGAGCTTAATTTAGGGCATGTGTCCACTCTTGAAGGCTTCTACTCATTACTTGTTGGTATTTTTCACTTTGGGGAGCTACGTGTCCACCTTGGAGGATAAATAAGAGGTTTTCATTGCCTACTTAGAGGAGTTGGTTGTGGATCTATCCACTTGGAGGATTTTGGAGGCTACATGTCACACCTTTGACTCATCTTGTTGCCTCTTTGATGGAGGCATCCCACTCTCTTAAGCCTATTTTGATTGGAGTATTGTACATGTGGCTTGACAACCTATTTATTTTACAAAAAATATTAGTTAGTTGGATGAAATAATTCTTCACACCTCCCTAGGCTAAATCTAAGGATTTCACATGAGATATTATTATTCTATTGTAAAGGGAGTTGAGCTAGACTCTATATAAGGAGTATCCATTCCTCATTTGTAGTCATCATTTTATTTTTGGAGCTTCCACTCCTTGGAGCTTCCACTCCTCGGAGCTTAATTGACATATCTTTGATGGAGAATATGGATGTATAAGGGTTCTTTCTTTATGGACGTTGGTGTCAATTCTTGAAGCTCTTCTATATTGGTTTCTATTTGGTGCATAAATATTGATTGTGAATGCTCAAGTATTCTACAAACTACCAAGTTCAATCCATTGAAGGGTAAAAACTACCACTTGGAAGAAAGACATTTTGGGGTAACTCCTCTCCTTCTTCCTTTTTTAGTTTGGGGTAACTCCTCTCCTCTATTTGATTCATTTCTTTGTCTATCCATTTTAGGAATCCTAGCAAGGGTATTGAGTACGTTTGTGAAGCTATAGTTGATCTTGTTGGTGAAGATTTCTCCCATAAGGACCCATTCTCGTAGGGCCTTGGTCTTCATTGTTAATATTGATTAGATAAGAGATTATTCTTCCCCTTGGGTTTTATTCTCTTTATCATAATATTTAGATGAAATAGACCAATTTTGAAAAGGGGTGTTGAAAAGGGGTAAACCAATTCCCATGGGATCATTAACTTGTAGATTTCCTTCTAGCTCAAACAAGAGGTAAACCAATAGGGTACGAGGCTGAAATAAACTCCAACAATACAGAACCTTTGATATGCAACAAATGAATTAGTAAAATAGGTACCTCCTACAGGTTGGTTGCTTGGTACAAATTGTAAGTGTTTTGCGTTACAACTTTAATTAGTCTGTCCCCTTACTTGAACATGTATCACCATACCAAGAATACCCCAAAGGATGGTAATGGATAAGGGTTCCAGATCATGGTATAATCCTTAACACAATCATACAAACAAATCAATGATAATATTTTTCTCATTCATGTAGATAATTTCATTCACCTGTTTCATCAAACAGTTCAAATGCAACCTTATATAATCAAGTTGACATTGGAGGAAAAATTACCGATTTTGGAGGCATTGCTCATGTCGTGTATTGCTAGGGTCTCCTCTTTCACTTGCACAGTGGGATAGCCAGGGTATCCAACTCTGTCACTCGCACTGTAGGATAGCTACTGTATCCTCTAATGTATCCACTAGTGTATCCCACAACTCTATCGCTCGTACTGTGTATCCTCTAGTGTATCTACTATGGTATTGCTTGCATTGTGTATCCTCTAGTGTATACTATAGTGTATTGCTCGCATTGTGTATCGGCCTCTAGTGTATCCGCTAGGGTATCCCATGTCTCTGTCTCGCACTCTGTTGTTGCTCGCACTGTAGGCTAGGCGTGGGTTTGGTTTGATATATTTTATTTTAAAATTTATTTTGTTATTTTTAATATATATTTTATTTTGTTGTTTTAATATATATTATATTAATTATAAAAAAATATAATATAAATATATAAATTATAAATATAATTAATATAAATTAAAATTAATATAAATTATATGTAGGTTGGGGTTAAGGAATTATATGGGTTATATGGGTTAGGGATTAGCATTGAGGTTAGGGATTAGATGGTTTAGAGGTTAGGAGTTAATGGTTTTATAAGTTATGGATTAGAATAATAGTGTTTATAGGGGTTGTGTTTCAAATTATAGAGTTCAATGGATATGGGTCATAGGGGTTATGGGTGTTATAGGGGTTTTAAGGTAACGAGTTAAAAAAAATGGAATGTCCCCCATGGTTCACTGATTTGTGTACTCAAGAACATGAATTTCTTCCATGATTTTGGTTGCTTGCACCTATCATCTCCAACACTTTTACAAGGACTTATAATGATGGACTTGGATCCAAATTTGAAGACTTGTTGATTCATCTTAAGGCATCTTCATTGGCATAGTCATATTCATACCTTGGATGATTCAACCCTACAACTTTAAGGGAGGTTCCTCCCTTCTCTCTTATTTATTTCCCCTTGTCTCTTGTGACTATGGAGTCCTCTTCTTGTCCTTCCTCCATTGTTTTATTCCCTATCTCAATTGATCTTAGTATCGACCAACTCTCCCCTCAAAACATGTACAAACTCTCTCACCTCATTCAAATGAATGCCATTAACATGCCTCCTAGTAATTGTCTAAGAAATCATAAAACAATTCCTACCCATCCTTATAACATAGGGATCCTAATTCCCCTTATTACTACATTATCCAAGTTAACTATGGAGGATACTCACCACTTCCTTCCAAAATGGCTCATATCCCTTCTACCCCTAGCCAAAGGGTATCATAAAAATACACCCTCTTCTTCAAAACAATTAAACATGCAACCTTCCACCTCATGTAGGATGTGTGATGAACGCATGCCCTACATGTGACAACTTGAAGAGTAAATCCTTAGATAATTTGTAAAACTTAAATACTCTCTTAGGAAACCCTTCCCTCCTCAATGTGTTCCCCATGCCAGACCTCCAACCTTACCTCAAATCCTTTCTCCATTAGAACCTAATGCACCTCCACCCAAGCAGTGTAATACATATAGGTCTCCCCCTCCTCATACAAGTTCTCCTAGAACTAATCACTTAAGCATGGATGCTAACCTTTTCCCTAAATCAAACAAATTGTGCAATTATCATAATCTCAACACTCACAACTTGAATGAATGTCAAGTCCTTCGACATAAGAACTCTTCTTCTTCCCAACAAGGCTCATGATCTCCCTTGGTCCAAGTTACTTCGACTTGACAATGCACTTCTCCTAAAAATGATGATGCATCTCAACTCAACACTTCTTTAAGACAAGATATCCTTCCTCAACATACTAAAATTACTCCTCCTCTTGAACCTAGGTGAACATAAAAAACCATCAAGTCACTCCCTCTGACACAAGCATTGGGTGATGTAACTCCCGATTCCCCTTAGACCCACTCTTACCTCATAGGCCACCTTAACATAACGTCTCAAAACTTAGAGACCTAGACCTCTATAGGGCACCATCATTGTGATGAGTGATTCACCTTAATGACCCCTCTCCCTTCCTCTCATCCACCTTTTTTATAAAGTGTGGACCTCTTCTGAACCTTTTTAGAGAACCTAACTCTTTTATCCTTCTATTTCTTCCCCTACCCTAAATCACAAGGGAGACATCATCCCCTTTGAGTGTACTACGATATCTATACTTAGATTTATCATTGATATATATTTTATGGTAGTAGATCTAGTGTTTGTTTGATTATATCTATATATATATTGGAGATCTCTCTCTCTCTCTCAGACACACACACACATTGGAGATCACACACACACATATTAGAGATCACATTCAAATCTCGTCTAACGAGAAAGTTGAGCTACATGTGTCCAGACATGGATTACTCTTGGAGATCCATCAGAAATATTTTATTCAACACAAGTAGATTCAACATATTTTATTCAACCCAACTAACTTCAACACCTACAACAATGAATTACAAGCGATTTGATTCCATACTTCTCTTTTTATTTTCCAGCATTAGTGTTTCTAGCTTGTTACCCCCTAACATCTAGGAGTAACTAGAGGAGATTTTTCTCCTATGATCCATATCGCATACATATGAGTTTAAGGGGTCTTATTCATCATGGATGGGTATTTGCACATAAGGGATGGGTCTTGGGCTATCGGCCCAAAGTGAAGCTTATAGATCACTAATCCCTGAAGTAGGCCTTAAACCACCACACAAACCAAAATCATTAGCCTCATTCTGGGATATAGACATTATTGAGAGTTTTTGTGTACCTGGAATGGGTCTCATGGCCTTGATTATCATTGACATAGGAAAATAAGGGCCATAGTACCTATGATAATCTTCTAGGATCATAATTCATTAATGAAACCTCAAACCATCACATAAACCCTCTAGATAGAATATTTATCCTATGAATGATATATTAGCATCCTTAGAAAGTTTTAGGCATAAGGGATGGGTCTCAAGACCTTAACCATGGTCATGGGAGAAAATAAAGGGTATTAGTACCTAAATGAATCTTTTAAGGCTCATGATCCATGAATGAGTACTTGAATCACAACACAAGCCATTTAGAGGGGATATTTGGTTTGTGCTTCAAATACGAGTGCCATTAGGAGGTTTTGTACACCAAGTAGGAGTTTTGCAAAAAGTGTGGTCATGGGGATTATTGACAAGGACCATTTTAGAATTTATTAACAAGTTTTATTTAAAGCATTCCTAAGACAATAGGGGTCCTTTCAATTTTAGTAGGTGACATCTTTTTTTTCCATGACATCTTATTAAATTATCACTAAAGCTTTTCTATTTTAATCTAACCATTCTTATAACAATTGAAGATACATAATTATGGATGTATCAAAATATGTATTCATGAAAATATTTAAGTTAGAGAATGGACTATGCTCAAGAAACCACTCAAGAAACCACTCAAGAAACCACTCAACATACCTTGTTTATCAAGATTAAATTTTATGAAGTTTATGAAAGAACTAAATGGATCTTTGTTGAAGGAATGCATATCAAGTTTGTATTTGGCCATTAGTTTTAAAATTCAATAGGAATAATTAACAATGTTTTGATTTCGATTGATTTTGATTATGTGCTAGAAAGACATTGGACTCATACATGTTGCATACTTCTACACTTGCTAGGTACAATCTTAAGAACTAAAAATAATAGTAAGAGAATAATAATGATACTAAAATTAAGGTTAGAAATGGTTAATAATAATTTTAATTCAAAGGGATCAATGCAGAATAATTAAAGTAAAAATAAATAAAGTTAACTATCGACAAATGTATAATTTCGTCCACAAATATAAGGAAAGGAAAAAGGAGAAGGGGAAGAAAAGAAACAAGGAAATGACATCAAGTGAGGAAAGCAACTAACAAACCATAGAGGAATCAATAGGAGAACGAAAAAAAGAGGGTACAAATGAATAAATTTGAATGAAGGAAAGAGGGTGAGGAAGGTTAAATATGGAGTAAAAATGTAAAAAGAAAATAACTTCTCAATTTCAATAGCTTCTCTAATGATCCTAGTCAAATAGTGTTCAATTTCGGCTAATATTTTAGTTTGGTCAAAACATATGAGGTGCTTGGTATTGTTGTTGGAATGCTCAACGATAATAGGTTTTGAAGTGTGATTGTGGTTTGTATGGGCTTAAAAATTTACACATAGAAAAACTAAATGTTTGTAAATTATAATTGGGAGAATCTATAGATAAGACAAACTATAAGTTCTTGAAAATTATAATTAGATTTAATACCTTTTATTCAAATGTGGAAATGGATGCTAGCAAAGATCCAAAGGAAGATACCATATTGAAATCACTAGGATTTGACCTCTCTCAATATGAATATCTTGCAAGGATGTGACTTCTTGTTTTGTAGCAAAAATACTTCTCCAAAGCTTCTCTTTGCTCATGCTTAGAACCCCCTAAATAACCTCTTGCAAATATCTTTATTTTGGCCTTCTCCTAAATAAAAATTGATTACAAAGTTAGTTGGAAGATCTATTGGAGGATGAAGGACATTATAAATATTAATTGGGTTGATATAATGACTTAAGCAACTACATTATCTTGTAGCATGGACGATTAGAGAATTTTTTAGCAATGTCACATGGACCATTTTTTTAAGCCTCAAATTAAGCAAAATGCCCATCTTTGGTCCAAGCGTATCCATTTTAGCTTGGAATGTTTATAGGTTTTTAACATATACGCATAATCTCTTTTTTTCTAATGGTTGGATAACCAATATTTAAGCCTTTCTTTCCAAATCTATCTATTGAATGTGCATAGTTGTGAGGTCAAGAATTTTTAGAGTCCAATAATTCAAAATTGGTTCCAACGTTGAAATTTCTTCAAACTGTGCATGTATGCGTCGAAATTCAGCATGGTTAGAATAGACACATGCCTTGATGGTATGGGAGGGTTTCAAGACTCAAGGATGTCTGATGTCCTGACCACATAATCTTTGAGATCGTCCATGTTTGCAACAATGTTCATAATGGGGCATCTCATATTTGTCAAATGTCGTTGTTTCCATCCGTAGAATCTTTGTTGGAACTCTCTTGAAATGTCATGGAAATTCCAATTCAACCACCACAAATGTCATGCACTGACCCTGTACAATGATCACTAGTGAATGGGACCAACATTGAAATTTCTTCAATATGTGCCTGTATGCATCGAAATTTGACATGGTTAGAATAGACACATGCCTTGACGATATGAGACGGTTTCAAGACTCAAGGGTGTGTTGACAGGTCTTAAATCCCTTGATTCAACAGTAGGAACCAAACCCACCACCGAGGCCCAATTAGACTCTGTAGCATTTAAAGATGAAATGGTTCTCCAGATCTTGCGATCCGACCAAATTATCGATGGGCTTTGTGTTTTCTTGTGAAGGCTCTTCCTTCAGTTAGGACTATTCTCTTCTTTTTTTTCTCTTGGGTGGGACTGGTATGAGATATGCAAGCTAGTATAAACCAACTTGACAATGAACAAGATTAAGTTTTAACTACTGGGGAAGAGGCTGAGCTTGGGATAACCCCCTGCTCAAACATGCAGACAATATTTCTATACCACAGGCCTAGTACTAATACATCAACCATGTGAGCATCCAATTACTGTCTGAGAAACTAATTATCAGAAAGAAAGAACATATGTAATAATATAATGGAAAGAAAAATAATTCATCTACCATAACCATTCATCACATAATAACACAATGATTCATTTTCATCATTAAAGAAAATAACATCAAAACATTTCACTAGATAACTTGACAAAAGAATTAATTGCTATTATTCATTACTACATCATTCATGAAACAAGATAGGAAATAGTTCTTCTCCAAGTCCAATCACATGCATTTGATGAAAATATCTTGTCTTTGGTCCAGAAGGACTTCTCAATTCATAACAACTTCAAAATAATTCTTAACAACAAAAAAGAAAGAGTTCTTACAAAAACCATTGGCCTTTCACTAATGGGCCGATGTATTTATTTATAATATAAAGTTTAACTGAAATTAATGACTAAGTGCAGTTTAAGAAAAAAAAAATCACCACGTGGCATCATCTTCTAACAGTTTCTTTAACAGTCAACTCGATATATCTTTTGAAAAGGGTGACTTCTTTCATATTCAGACAAACTGATAAACAATTATTCGCAAGTTTGGGCTCATGGAAATTTGTGCCTTTCCATTGGAGCCACATATATTCCCCTGATGTTCACTGCATGCACTCGGTACTTTATTAGACTGGAGTTCAACTGTTGTAGCATGGTTCGGGCTCTGATTGGATGTTCTGCAAATAGTTTCACTTGCCCTGGTCTCGCATCGACCATATTTATGAACTCTTTGGTCCATAGCGAATATTGTTTGGCATGCGAATCGACTACGTCGGTCAGGTCGACGAAGTTAGCGAGGTAGCCAGAGTGCCAGGTCCAAGCCCTAGCATGCCTGGGATTCTTTCTTATTGGCATCCAACGTCCCTAAATCTTCAAAAGGAGGTACATGCCTTTGCTCGGAAACAATGTCAGCGTCTCAAGAGGAGGTGGGAATGGAGAGAAATAAGTCTGAAGGACATATGTTGGGGGCCGTGCCCTCTCAGGAGAAGACACCGTAGAGGAGAGGAAGGCCTAGAAAAAATAAGGAAAAATTAGAAGAAGACTGCCTCCCAACTGAGCTGAGTGCACACCCGACTGCTGAGGAGTTTACGATGCACACTACCTGGCTAGAGCCTGTCGGGACTACCAGTCGAGGAAGTAGGAGACAAAAGGGAAAGTAAATGCCACCAGGTTCTCCTGTTGGGAGTCCCATCTAGCAACTAGAGCAGGCCCAACTTTCCATAGCCGAAATCTACCAAGAAAATAGAGAATTGTGGAGACAGTTGGCGGTGAAGAACTAAGAGGTATCAACACCATAGCGTTGCGAAGGAAGAACGGGTTGGCTCAAGAGACAGCTTCGGGAAGCACAAGATACAATTGTGCAGCTGCACGAGGCGCAGAGGGTGATGGGGAAGGAGAAAAGAGAAAACATTACAAGGCGTGAGGAATAGTCTGGGAGAAGGTTTGTGTGGAGGATATACATAAAGGGCGGGATTTTTCTTTGCATTCTTTGAAGTGACGCTTGACATTTTTCTCTTTTTTTGTTGTAAGGTTTTTCATTTTCTCACTGTAACCGGGCCAGTTAGTCAAGACATCGGTGGTGTTTATTTGTACGTAACCTGAGCTTGGCAGGAGATTTAATTAGATGAAAATTTGAAAGTGTTTTGAATGTATCGTGTTCCCTCTTCTTATGTAAATCTACCGTGTTTTTTTTATCTAAGTTTTTTGCAAATTATGAGATTTTATAATTATCATTGTTCTGAGTTGCTTTGTAAGTTCATTGATACGCCCCTTATATACCACATAGGCATGTTTATCTATAGCAGGATAGTTGAGCTCAACTCCTTGAATATTAGTTCTCATGAATGACACTAGGGCCTCGTTGTTGTCGTCATCCTTCTGATTCAAAACTGCAACCAATGATTGGTCGGAGGTGAAAGTATAAAGGGAGAAGTCTCTATTGAAATTGGGACTTCGCAACACCGGGGCCCAGGATATAACAACTTTGATATTGATGAAGGAATATTTTCTCTCATAATCCCACTTAAATTTGGCATTCTTGTGAATCATATTTTGTAAGGGTTTGATGATTTCTGCAAAATTGGGAGTGAAATTCCTCACAAAATTGATTTGCCCGAAAAAGGACTGCATAGATTTCTTGTTATGGGGCAAGGGAAGTTGAGCTATGGCCTTAATCATTTCTGGGTCTATGTGAATACCTGCTTGAGATATAATGTGACTTAACAACTTACCTTCCTCGACACTAAAGATAGTTTTCTTAGGGTTTAAGGATATACTGTATTTCCTACACCTTTCAAAAATCTAAGTTAAGTGTTGAACGCGCTCTTCTCTATTCTTCGAGCACACTGTTACGTCATCTAGATACACTACCACACATTTATTGATTAGTCACTGGAAAGCTATGTCCAGGCCCTTTGGAAAGTCTCTCCTATGTTAATTAACCCGAAAGGCATGTGTTTATACGTGAAGGTTCCCCACTTGGTTTGGAAGGTGGTTTTTAAACAGTCTTCCTTTGAAACCAAAACTTGGTTATAACCTGAGAAACCGTCTAGTAGAGAGAAAATCTCCGAGCCGGATATGGTATACAAGAGCTGTTCCATCGATGGGACTGGATAATTGTCCTTTTCTGAAGCTCTATTTAGGTTCCTAAAATCTATGCATAAGTGGATTTCACCTGACTTTTTCCTCACCGAGACAAGATTTTCTACCCAGGTGGAATGCCTAACCTGGAAAATGATCTTGGCATCTAAAAGTTTCTTTAACTCCTGATACATGAGAGGTTCTAGGGATGGATGATACTTTTGAAGCTTCTGTTGGAAAGATTTTACTTCGGGTTTTAACGGGATAGTATGTTGAATGATGCAGGTATCATACGTTTTCAGATCCCTATAGGACCATGCGAAGACATCCGGGTATTGTCTAAACACTTTGAGATAAACTTTTCTTTCTTCCTTAGATATAGTCTTTCCGAGATTCACATTCTTTGGGTTCTCTGGGGTCCCAAGATTTATAGTTTCATGTAGGGGACAAGATTTACCAGTCTTTGCGTTTTTAGGTCCCTTAAATTTCTCTTTCAGATCAAACCCATTTTCTAGATTAGCTATCCATTTCGGGATTGTGTGAGCCTTTGATTTATCCATAGGTTGTCCTGTTCGAATATTGGTCTCTGTTGATTTCGCTTGGAATACTTCATCGTCAATAGCCAGATCGTCAAAATTGTCTTGGTTAGTCAAGAAGTTTATGATCTGTTCATCTCCTTCAAAGACTTTCCAATTGGAAATGTTATTAGGTACTGACGGTTTTTAGAGAAGCTCCACAGTGAATCGAGAGGCTTCATAATCCTCCAGATTCGACAACCTAGAAGCAGCTGTGGCCAAGGAGTCAACAAGAATATTCTTTTCTCTGGGGATCATTGTTATATTGAAGGCTTCAAATTTCTCTATTAACCTATGTACCTCTTGTTGATAGTTCTTTAGGTGAGGATAATTGCAATGTATAGTATTTCTTACTTGTCTAACAATAGTTTCAGAGTCTCCAAAAACTTTCAATTCTTTGACATTCAAATCTATGGCTTTCTTTAATCCTTGTACTAGAGCTTCATATTCGGTAGTGTTGTTGGTACATTCAAACTCTAGCCTACAGGACAAGAAATGATGTTTACCTTTAGGATCGATGAGGATGCACCCTACTCGTGACCCTTCTTACAATTTAGATCCATCAAAATAGATGGTCCAAATTTGTGAACGACAATCGCTCTTTTCCGTTCCCTTGTTAATCTCGTGCCTTCGCATATTTTGTTTCGTAATATACAACGTGAGGTTTTGACGGAAGAGGGTGTCTCCGGTCAGTATCGATGACTTATCTTGAAAAACCATTTCATATTTTTGGGTAAGAGGAATGTCGGACAAGAGAGGAGCAAATTTTCCGAAGTAGGAATCGCAGGAATAATTTCCCAATATGGGGAAATCTAGGGATGAGGGTTCGTTCAGGGTTTCTAGATCAATGACCATATGTTTCAGATATCTCTCCCTATTGATTCTGATCATGTTCCTGTATCCCTTCAGTGGTAGCCAAAGGTGTGCCCAGTCTATAATGAAGTACCCGTTTAGATTTTCAAACCAATCTCGACTTAGTAATAGCCCATATGCCTCTGGGATATCTACTACAATGATATCAATCACCTGCACAAAAGTGGGATGTGTCGATATTATGATCATCACATCGTTGAGTTATCCTATGACCTTGACTTGGGTTCTGTCTAGTTGAATGACATGTTTATCACTCTTGAGAGAGATGACATTTATTTTTTTGCAAACAGAGAAGGGCATAACATTGGAAGACGCTCCAGAATATACCAAACAATTGTGAAGGTTTCTATTGAAGACTTCAAATGTTAAGAGGAACAGTGGGACAAAAGAATTTTCCTTTCTTTCTCTAGAATAGGTGATCACAGTTGTTTTTCCCACCAGATCTGTGGAAGACATATTTCTTTCCGGACGATCACCCGCCGTTGGGGTTTCTACTGAGTTCAAAGCTTGTAACAGAAAGTCCTTCTGCTAAGGAATCTTGCATATGTCCATAACTGATATATTAGCCTTTAGATTCTTCAAATATTTGACCATGGTGTACTTTAGTTTGGGAAACTCTTGGGTATGAATGATTATAGGGTTTTTACCGAGAGAGAATGATGTTTTCAAGCGATCGAGAGTTAACTTACTTTTCGAGGCCTGGGTGGCATCAATATCTTTCGAGCCAGGTGGATCCTTACTACGTGTCTGTACAAATGAAACTTCCATGAGTTGTTCTTGAGACTCAAACAGGTCTTCATAAGGCATGATCAATTTAGGATACCATATCATCATGGTTGTATCTCATGGTGGGTCAATCTATTCCTGGTCAACAATATTCATAAACGAACTACTTGGTTGTTCGGTTAGGGAGACTTCGTCTAGAAACCGATTGGCCATCAAATTCATGGCATTTACCCATTGAGGTCATTCTCTTTCGAAGTGGTTTTCCTCATGATAAGTACAGAAAGAATCATACGCAACATTCCCTAGATCAATATTTAAGTTAGCTAGGGGAGGTTCAATTGCTTTGAAAGGCAGGTTTCTTTTAAAGAAAGGATTATAGGGCCTTTGGCCTTGGTTTCCATCTCCTGCATTTCTCTTCATGTCTATGATATCATTTGATAATTTCTTAACCATGCATTGTAGGTCCTCTATATATCTATTCCCCTTATCAGGATTTTGTTCAGTTGGTTTCCTCGACGGTCTAGTTAAAAGAAGTCCTCTCCTGGGAGGGGGTTGGGATTCTTTCTTTACTACAGATGTCTGGCCTTATTTACATCCTTTCATCTAGAATTCTATTGTCTTGGCCTCTTCAAAATATTCTGCCAGGGTTTGCTTAGAAGCTCTTTTTAAAAACATAGAAATAGAATCCGGGAGCGCGTTAGAATAAACCTCGATTTGCAACTCCTGAGTTGGTCTTGCCATAGACTGGAATTTGTTAAAGATGGTCGTAAATCTTTGAACCTTTATTTAAGAATCATGGTGGCTACGAAAAAATTAGCCATCAGATCTCCCACAGTGGTTTCCTCTGCAAATTTATCTAGGAAATCTTTCTAGAACTTGGACCAGCTAGTTATAGAACCTACTGGAAGATTAAAATACCATGTGGAAGCTGAATTTTCAAACATGTAGGGGGGAATTCTGCAGATTATGTCTTCAAGTTGAATGTTCATAAATATGATCACGAGTATGAACTTCTTGATATGATCTTTAGGAAAACCTAAAGTCTCGGGGTCGTACTTGGGAAGCAGCTTCTCCGGGTTCCGGGGAAGATTATGTACTCGTCCAAGGATGGCCATGGCATCTCTGGCCAACCAAGGTTGGTTGTTCTGAAGTGGGATTTCCATTTCCTCCTCATGGTCATTATTACCTTCCATATCTTTGGAATCCAAGTTGAACTCTTCTTCTTCTGAAAAGTCGTCTGGCTAAGAGATGTCACTTGCTAGCATCTCAGGGATAAGATTCAGAGGGTGTTTGATTTCAGTGATAGCAAAGTCTATCAAGTCTTCTACCGTGTGTACGAAAAATTCATCGATAGTATTTACCACTAGTCTTCTTATTTGTTTTCTTCGAGGAAGTATCGGGGCTAAGGGAAAAACACCGATCTATCGGGCATAGGCTCTTATGAGTCTTCTAAACTGATTTAATTCCTCGTGAGGAAGAGTGTAAGGTATTTTGGGGAATAATTGTTCTTCCTCGGGCCGGGGTGAGTTACCCACTTCGAGAGTACTCAGTGTGTGTGGGATGTCTTGTGAATGACTAAACATGCATGTGGGCTGTTACAAATCTGTAGGTTGTTTGAAATGCTATATAAAATATATATTCAACCATTCATTCTCAGGCCCTCCTTCTCGTGCCAATTCTGGTGATGGGTCTTAAATCCCTTGATTCAATAGTAGGAACCAAACCCACCATCGAGGCCCAATTAGACTCTAAAACGTTTAAATATGGAATGGTTCTCCAGATCTTGCGATCCAGCCAAATTATCGATGGGCTTTGTGTTTTCTTGTGAAGGCTCTTCCTTCAGTTAGGACTATTCTCTTATGTATTTGCTCTTGGGTGGGACTAGTATGAGAGATGCAAGCCAATATAAACCAACTTGAAAATGAATGGGATTAAGTTTTAATTACTGGGGAAGAGGCTGAGCTTTGGATAACCCATTGTTCAAACATGTAGACAATGATTCTATACCATAGGCTTAGTACTAATACATATACCATGTGAGAATCCAATTACTGTCTGAGAAAATAATTATCAGAAAGAAAGCACATATGTAATAAGATAATGGCAAGCAAAATAATTCATCTACCATAACCATTCATCACATAATAACACAACTATTCATTTTCATCATTAAAGAAAAGAACATCAAATCATTGTACCAGATAACTTGACAGTAGAATTAATTGCTCTTACTCATTATTGCATCATTCATGAAACATGATAGGAAATAGTTTTTCTCCAAGTCCAATCACATGCATTTGATGAAAATAGCTTGTCTTTGGTCCAGAAGGACTTCTCAATTCATAACAGCTTCAAAATAATTCTTAACAACAAAAAAGAAAGAGTTCTTACAACAACAATCGACCTTTCACTAATTGGTCGATGTGTTTATTTATAATATAAAGTTTAACTGAAATTAACGGCTACATGCAGTTTAAGAAAAACAAAAATCACCACATGGCATCATCTTCTAACAGTTTCTTTAAAAGTCAACCCGAGATATCTCTTGAAAATGGTGACTTCTCTCATATTCAGACCAACTGATAAATAGTTATTTGCAAGTTTGGGCTCATGGAAATCTGTGTTGTTCCATTGGAGCCACATATATTCCCCTGATGTCCACTACATGCGCTCAATACTTTACTAGAATGGAGTTCAACTGTTGTAGCATGGTTCAGGCTCTGATTGGATGTTCTGCAAATCATTGCACTTGCCCTAGTCTCGCGTTGACCATGTTTATGAACTCTTCGGTCCATAGAAAATATTGTTTGGCATGTGACTCGACTACATCGGTCAGGTCGACGAAGTTATCGGGGGTGCCGAACTTGGGGATTCTGATATCCTTTATTGCTCTGTTGATTTTTCTTCGATGTTTCTTTCGAGTTATTCGATGAGGTCACAGAGCAAACTTTATTCGGTAGTCGGGAGGATATTTTTTTAAATCAGGGTTGAGGTAGTTTAGCGATCAGGTAACACATAATAAGATACAAGCAAAACAGAATAGACCGATGCATACCTGAGGATCTTGTTAGTCTCGATCATTTAATATTTACGTGATCCCGATCGCCCCTTTGAATGACCTGTGATGTCCTTATCCACGTTGCCACTCCTCTTCAGTTTAAAAGAGTTATGTTAGTGCACCATAGCGTGGAAAATCAGGTACGACAGATATGAGCATTGGACTCATCACAACACCTACTTGACCCTTGGGTCTTGGAAAGGATGCCAGAGTCGAACGTGTGCACGTACGCTCTCAAAAGGTCAGATACCATAATAAGGAAGTAGTTAAATGCCTCAGGTTGAGGCGAGTGGTTCCTCTAGAAGTCATATCACCAAGCATGTCAACTATATTTCGTTAATAATGGAAGTTTGGGAGTTTAAAGAGATCATAATGATCATACCGTATATTCCTTGCAACTCCGATTGACAACGTTTGATGTGTTCTGGATTGCATCCGTTGAGAAACTATGATGCATTATATCTTTGAGACATCTCGTCGCGAGGCGTTAGTGTTATTTGACATGTTTTGTTTTGCTTCCTCATTCCATTATAAATTCTAGGGGCTCTGTGGGGAATTCTACGTAGCAGTCGAGTGTATGCATCGGTAATGCTGGTCTTGCAAGTCTAATTCTGGCAAAACTTTGTGTCGTAGTTCTTTACTCATCCACAGACGTCTAAGCCAATAAGTTGTTTCACTATGGGATCCCCCTTAAACAAGGGACGAGGTTTGCGAGGTAGTCGGAGTGTCATGTCTGAGCCCCAACATGCCTGGGACTCTTTCTTATTGGCATCTAGTGTCCCTGAAGCTTCAAAAGGAGGTACCTGCCTTTGCTCGGAAATAGTGTCAACGTCTCAAGAAAAGGTGGGAGTGGAGAGAAATATGTCTAAAGGACATATTTTGGGGGCCGTGCCCTCTCAGGAATAGACACCATGGAGGAGGGGAAGGCCTAAAAAAAATAAGGAAAAAGGAGAAGAAGAGCACCTCCCAACTGAGCTGAGTGCACACCTGGCCGCTGAGGAGTTTACGATGCACACTACTTGCCCGGAGCCTGTTGGGACTACCAGTCGAGGAAGCAGGAGACGAAAGGGAAAGGAAAAGACACCAGGTTCTCCCGTTGGGAGTCCCATCTAGTAGCTAGAGTGGGCCCAACTTTCCATAGCCAAAATCTACCAAGAAAATAGAGAATTGCGGAAACAGTTAGCGACAAAGAACCAAGAGGTATCGACACCATAGGGTCGCGAAGGAAGCATGGGTTGGGTCAAGAGACGACTTCAGAAAGCACAAGATACGATTGTGCAGCTGCGCGAGGTGCAAAGGGTTATGGGGAAGGCAAAAAAAAGAACACACTACAAGGTGCAAGGAATAGTCCGGGAGAAGGTCCATGCGCAGGAGATACATAAAGGGCAGGATTTTTCTTTTCATTCTCCGAAGTGACGCTTGACAGTTTTCTCTTTTTTTGTTGTAAGGTTTTTCATAATCTCACTGTAACCGGGCTGGTTAGTCAAGACTTTGGTGGTGTTTATTTGTATGTAACATGATCTTGGAGGGAGCTTTAATTATATGAAAATTTGAAAGTGTTTTGAATGTATCGTGTTCCCTCTTCATATGTAAATCTACCATGTTTTTATTTTATTTTATCTAAGTTTCTTGCAAATTATGAGATTTTATAATTATCATTGTTCTGAGTTTCTTTGTAAGTTCGTTGATATGTCCCTTTTAAAACTTTTGATGTCGATTGAATGTTGACGTGGCGTTACTGACTTGGGGTTATTAAAATATTTTAAAACATAAAATCTAGAATTCGGCTGGTGGGTAAGGATTGCACTTGGGGACTTTTCTCTTGTTGAATGCGCTAAAAGAGTTAGATACTGCGACTGCCGATGCCGGGATGGCATTGGGGATCGACGTTCAAACAAAATATTAATGCTTAGTTTTCTTCGTGGATAATTATTTTTGTGAATCTCCGACACTGAAATAATTTCGGGAGTCAGCGATCTACGATAACACTCTTCTCTTTGCGTGACGCT
>ML812397.1:0-12181 GCA_009831015.1 Picea engelmannii
TCTGGATTTCACTAATCAGATCAGCCTATCTATTGGTGACATTAGTCCACTTTCATTTGTTTTTATTTTTATTTCCATGCTCATGTTTGTATTTAGTTTTTATTTAATTCTTGTTAATTGCTCTATTGTTTTCTTTCTAACCTTTTACCATGCAGCTGTCATGCCTAGCAGAGCCCAAATAGGCATGTAAGCACTCACTTTTTTCTCACACATCGACGAAAAGAGTGCAAACAGACACTTTATTCCTGATTATGCTATACACGCACATGGTTTCCTTCGCTTACTACGTCACGACATCCCTTTTTATTGGAACAACTACGCCCAACAGTCCTTTGATGATCTCAAAGCAGCGCTTTCCAATGCACCTTTGATTAGTGCACCTGACTACAATCGCGACTACATTCTCTACGTATTAGCATCAGCTGTATCAGTAGCCGGCGTCCTCATCCAGCTCAGAGATGACAATCGTGAACACGTCATTTACTACGTCAGTAAGAACCTCTCAGGACCACCCCTGAAGTACAAACATGAAGAGAATCTTGCTTTGGCAGTTGTCCTTGTAGTTCAGAAACTGCACCATTACATTCTGCTTCATACCACCAAGGTCGTCGCAGATTCCAACCCTATGCAATATTTGCTCAGCCGTCGCCAAGTTAACGGCAAATTCGCTTGCTGGATCGTTATCCTACAGGAATACGACCTCAAGTTCTCAACACCCAAGAGTAAGAAGGCCCTCGTTCTTGCTAAACTTGTCACATCCCTTCCCTCTGACACGCCTAGTGCCCCCGTCAATACTGACTTTCCTGAGGAACATCTCTTTTACATCACTTCAGATGATCCTTTGTATGGCGACCTCCTCGTCTACCTACGAACTCAAAAGTTCGGTAACCACCTATCACGAGATGATCGTCGGCGTATTCACCATTAGGCCCCCTGCTATCTCCTCATTGGTGACATCCTATATCGGCGGGGCGTCGACACCATTCTTCGTCATTGCCTGACTATTGACGAGGCTGACAGAGTCTTAAATGACTACCACAACGGCACCTGTGGGGGACATCTTTCGGGCATCGCCACGGCTCAAAAGATTATCCAGGCCGGTTACTTTTGGCCTACCCTATTTCATGATTGCATTCATGCCGTGAAACGCTGTGAGCAATGTCATCTCTATGCCAACAAAGCCTGCGCTCCCCCCGCTCTTCTTCACCTTGTCATTACTGGCGGCCCCTTTTGTAAATGGGGCATCGACTTTATGACTTGTAATCCTCCCTCCAGCAATGGTCACAAATACATTGTTGTCACTGTCGATTACTTCACCAAATGGGCTGAAGCTATGCCCACCTTCAACAACACCGCTGACACTGCAGCGCGTTTTTTCTTCAACCACGTCATATCCTGGTTCAGAGTACCACTCCAACTCATTTCCGATCATGGGAAACATTTCAAGAATGAGATCTTCGTCGAACTCTCATCTCGGTTAGGCTTCTCTCATGAGTTTACCTCACCATACTACCCTTAGTCAAACAGACAGGTCGAGGCAGTGAAAAAAGTCCTCAAGACCATGTTACAACGCACGGTTAATAAACATAAAACCAATTGGCATCATATGTTATTTTCTGCGCTATGGGCTTATCGAACGACAGTAAAGACCACCACGGGTTTCACGCCATTTCACTTAGTCCATGGGGTCGAGCCAACTCTTCCCATCGAGTGCGAAACTCCCACCCTTCGCACCGCAATTGAGATTTTACCTGACACTTCTCCAATGGAGCAGCGCTTGCTGAACTTGGAGTCTCTATATGAGGATCTTCGATCCTCATTACAAAACAACGAGGCAACTAAAAAATGATCCAAAGCTACCTTTGATCACCATGTCAACCTTCGCTCATTTTGCGAAGGCGACCTTGTCCTCGCCTACGATATCGCTCAGGATACCTTTGGCCACAACAAATTCGAATCACTCTGGCATGGCCCTTACATCATCCAACATTGCCTCACCAAATGTGCATACATCCTAGCCTCCCCCGAAGGCATCATGCTCAAAGAACCCGTCAATGGGTTATACCTCAAGAAATTTTATGCTTAAACATAGTCACGCTACTTTAGGTTATTTTTCTTTTCTAGCGTTTTTACTCTTTTTTCTCCCTCATCTAAACTATCCTTTGTGCTATTGACAGATGACTCCTCCACCATCTTACCACATTGGTTACACCAACGATGCCAGCTGTTGGACACAAAATCTTGCTTCGACTGCTTGATCTCTCTACACCCCTTCACATGAAATGCTACATTCCAGCGGCATCTATTTAGGACCAGCAACCAATAACCAAGCCGAATACACTGCTGTCATTGGCCTCCTGACTGATGCCTAGCATCATTATATTCGTCACCTTAGCGTTTTCCTTGACTCTCAATTGGTCGTTCTCCAACTTAACAATGTGTACCGTGTACGTGATCCATGCCTCTTTCGCAAATACCTGCAGGTTAGATTATTATCTCGACATTTTGATTCCATTACATTTACACATATTCCAAGAAACTTGAATCAAACAACGGATGAAATAGCTAACATGGTGTTAGATTGGCATATATCACATCAAGATACACACACATAAAACATCGCATATAACCTGTCACAGCATATAGATAGAATCAACATCACCAACATCAACACAAAAAACACATGTAAACCACATTTGGATCTCAAAAAAGGTGTATACTCATATATATATCAAGGCCTCCCCGACCATCCGAATGTTTACATACACAAAAAATACATTGGCCCATAGACCTGTGCCACATCTCGGTACAAAAATACATCGGCTCACCAGCCTATTAAAAACAGTATACAAAAATACATCATACAATCAGGGTGCCTCTAATGCACCCCTAGCTTCCCCTCCCTCTGGAGGAGGTGGTGGCCCACCCCAACCTGCCCCAGGCGGTGGTAGTGGAGTACCTGCAGGACCCTCCTGCCCTGGCGGCAGGCATCCACTAGTCATGGTGGCGAGCACAGCTGCTCGCCACATGATCAACCGCCATGGTGGAGGTAACCCGATGCACTGCTCCAGGAACTCCTCGTCCTGGATACGGATCCACATGCCCTCAGGCACGTCCCGAAACACCGTCTCAAACTGACAGAGTATACCATCCAACTCCCCTCTGGCTGCCGCCGGAGGAGCATGAGATGGCCCCGCACCAGGGTCATCAAATCGACACCTCCTCACCAGTCTCCCGGGCTCTGCTGGTGCCCCCGCAGCCTCATCCCGTGGCCGCCTCTCTCCACGTGGAGGTCGCCCCTCTCACTGCACCGACGGTCTATATAACTCCACCTCACGCCCGCGAGGTGCCAAATCTGCACATGCACCAAACAAGCAACAACAGATGGTATCAGTGTCTATACATCAAACATGTGCATCGGTATATCAAAATCATAGCGTAAATCAAAACACACAAGTACACAACATACCTCTATGGTTGAACACCTCCCCAGTAGGAAATACCATGTCCGGGTCCCCCCGGAAGTCCACCCCAGCATAGGGGTACTGTAGCATGACCTGCGATATCTGCCACCATATCTGCGCTTCCTGCGCAGAAAAATAGTGTCCGCCTTCGCCACCACCGTGGCGAACCAAAATCGCGGACCATCGCCTCAGTCGAGGCTCTCATGCCCCGGGTGCCTCCAGTAACACCCTTGGGCACAACATCGACACCCTCTCTAATAAATAGGCTACCAGGATGGAGCCAAATGAAAACTCCCTAGCGCCTCTAGATCGACAATGGTCCAGCTGCGCGATCATCCGCGCATGTAGGGTTAGCCCCCAGGTGAACCGCTCACGGCCCAACACTACCCTCTCCATCAAAATCAACTCGCCACCACTAATCCGGTGGGGCGCTCGGGACCCATACACCCGAACTATCATTGCTGCTATGCAACGATGTAGCAGGGCATCTATCCCACTGATGCTCACTGTCGTCCTAGTCATATAGTGCTCTCCTGAGTAGTATCACTCGGCGACCGTCCGTAAATGCGTGTCCCTCGGCAGCATAGGATCTGCCGGCAACGGTGTTCCCTGGAAGGGGAGCCCCGTCAAGAAGTAGATGTCCTCCACCACAGTGAAGGTGATCTGCTCTCCTCGCATGAGGAAGTAGTGTCGATTTGGGATCAGAAACTGGAGCAAATACTCCTGCGCCCATATCAACGGGCACTCAAAGAACTTTAGCAACCCACTGGTTGCTAAAGCTGCTCGAACGGCAGGCTGTGCATTGGCCACAACATCTCGTAGCTGTGACCAGTCTCTCTCATGCCACCACACATCCATGATCACTGCTCGCCACCTGCACACAACCCAGAGTCCTATATTAGCTTAGGAAATCATCCAATACATCAAATAAGCTAATTTTTCACCCTGAAACCTTGCCTCAAAGGCGCAGTTTTACCACTCACAGGTGCGCACACATGCGCGCCTGTTCACTATACAGGAGCGCATGGGTGCGCGCCTGTTTTTCCCACAGGTGCGCTCATAAGCGCGCCTGTTTGCAATACAGGCGTGCTCTAGAGCGCGCCTGTCCAACCCACAGGCGCGCTTGGGAGCGCGCCTGTTCACCCCACAGGTGCGCACTCATGCACGCCTGTCTACCCTATAGGCGTGCCCCTAGGGCGCGCCTTGAATTCCTTTTCTTGTGCACACATGCACGCTTCTTCAGTGTACAAGCGCGCACTCATGCACACCTTCCACTGAGTCGCCCGCGCATATGGGCCCATCCTCTACCCAAAAACCCCCTAAAACTCCCGTACGACGCCCTGTACCTACCCTGCCCAAAAGTTAGAAACCTACAACTATGCAGGATGTTCAGACCACTACCCTGAAACTCGCACGTCGTGAATCGGATACCTCATGCTCTCGAAACGACTCAATCTCCTCTGAATTTGATCGAAAACTCACTGTAGCCGCAGGTACAAATGAGGTGGCAATATGGGCCCTACAGCTATATATAGGCCTTTTGCCAAAATTCCACTCACCATTCCGGGAGCCCACGGCGTCCATTTTTCGAACCGTCTTCAACCATGAGATCAACGTCCCACCACCTACATCATGGTTGTCCCTGGGCCACTTTTTACCCTGAGCCCCCGGGGCACCTTTTTTTCACATCATGGCCAGGTACGCACACGCATTGTCACATTTATCTAATACATGTTCATATTTGTTATTTTCTTCAGATATTGTTCACTTTGGGTATTTGGTTGTTCTGTGTGCAGGTACTTGGTCATCATCTCTCCCCATCATTCCTTCAGGTATATACTCAACACTGGCATGTAGTCTCTCCTGCTGTATTGCATTTACATTTCCAGTCACACCCTCTGATATTGGCCTTTAGGACACCCATTTCTGGCTCTGCAGTACTCACACCTCCATTTGCATTTTTTTTGTACTGATACCCGGTAGTTTTCTTACCCACATGAATCGTCTCATTCATAGCACCTCTTTGCACTTTTGACACTCATGATGATCTTTATTACCCCTTAGGGATGGGAGTCCCGATAGTCATTCATCATGTTGCGAATTAACCACATACTTCTTCTCCTCATTTTGCTAGCTTGCCATATGGACTCCCAACTCGTCGCTTTATGGTTATGTTCTTTTTTACCTGCACCTCCATAGGATCATGAACCCACCATTTCACCCACCATCAGTTTGCCCATCTGCGAACCTATCTTCATCTCACCTACCTCATACAGAAACTCGCCAATGGGGCCCCCACCCTTCACCAGTTTTCCCAGAAATTTCTGCCCTCCCTGGGGAACTCATTTCACACTGGGGCACCCGTTTCTGTATTTTGTACATCTTTCCCACATTTATTCATTATTTGTTGTACAAACGCCTTTTATTTCCAGTCTTTGCTTTTGTCGTCACTGTTGGCGACCTACTTTCCTTTTTGGGCCACACGCAACCCATGTCACCCTTGGTTGGAGCATTACTTCTCATTTACTCCCGCCGGCATCGTCTATATCTTCAGAATACTACCCAGGTCACTTACCTTTATCCTCTGAATTTGTTCACCTTGTCTTGCCTCTGGAAACACTTATCCCTGATCTTGTCATCCCCCTGACACTCGATCTTGTCACATGGTTGCGACCACGCCTTCTATCATGCACCCTCCAACCAAGGGCAGTCTGGAGTCTTCCCACTTTTTGACTTCGTCCATGTACCTCTTCCACTTCCTCACCATAGTAGATTCCGCAAAGCCCTTTGCTTCTAGGAGTCGCGTCCTCCTTTTGTCGACATCAGCACACTTTTCCAAAAGGGCGACAGTATCTTGATTCTCATTTACCATTCAATGAGAGATCTCAGATGACATAGGGGGAAACACCATTGCTCCCTGATGTCGTTGACCCCCATAACATTCGACACCAACACTTTCTCATGTTGCGGTGGGTCTTACTTTGCGACTATTGCAGTTTTTGTTATCAGTTGCCAAAGACCTCTGAAATTGGTAGGGCCACGAATGGCCACATCACTGTCGTTGTTTACTTCCATGACCATTACCGACGGTTCAGAGTATGTTTCTTTGCAGAATTGTCTTCTGCCTTTATCATTCTACCCTCGAGGGCGCTGCAGTGGTCTACATCAACATTTCCGTCATCTTTTTTCAGAGTTACATCATACGAGCAGGGGGCATGCCCTCCTCATTTGTACACAGTTGTATATTGCTACACACCTTGTAGAAGGTCGGGTTCTACAGGTTCCTTTCTTCTCCAAAGGGTTTCTCTACACGGTCCCACTCTTGCTCTCCCTTACAACACCATTCTCAGTCAAAGAAACATTGATGGATTTCGGCTATACATTTTTCTCCTAACCTCATCCATCAGGGGGCATCTGTTATCACTGAAATTTCGTCCGCACATGGCGGCAAGAACTCCGCATCATCAAAACAGAAAAAGTCATTCATGGCACAAGATTAATTCCTCAGCATTACAAAAGGGTAAAAAAACTATACAAATGACCAAAAATTTGAAAGGTGCTTTACATCATCTAGGTGCGCACGCATATGCGCGTAACAGAAATGTACAAAGCGCGCATATGTGCACAAGGCACGGCTGTTGGGCGAAAAACCCGTGCGCCTGCTAAACGACGCATTTATTGAAATTGGTCGGCCTCCCAACCACTAATGGATCAGCTCCCAAGCTGATTTTGCACCAAATCCGAGCTCAATCCTCATGGTAGACTAGTCAAAGACCTAATTTAGCCCTAAAGAGCCCCTTTTCACATTCAAAAGAGGTTACATAATATCCCAATGCTGGGCTATAAAAAGCCATGAATAAACACCATTTTCTCAAGGAATTCTTTGTATTGTTATGTTGTTGAGATTGCTAAGGACCCATTCTTTGGAAATACACATCACAAGCTGCATTTCATAGAGCTATTCAACCCTCTCTTGAGTGAATAAGTTTGGAGTTCTTTCACCCACATGTTCATCTTTTCATTGTAAGGAGAACAATCAAGTGAGGCCCTCAAGAGCCTTCCATTGGAGAAAGAAGGGACCCAAGTCCCCTTTCTTCTTTGTGCCTTTGGATTTCATCAATAGATCAGCTTATACATTGGTGATATTGGTCCATTTGTACTCATTTTCCATTTGTTTTATATGCTTGTAGTTTTTATTTGTTTTAGTTTAATTTTTGTTTATAACTTTGTAGTTTCTCTTTCTAACCTTTTTACCTTACATCTGTCATGCCTAGCAGAGCCCAACTGGGCATGTAAGCACTCTTAATTTTCTCACCTAGTGACGAATTGGGTGCAAACACGCGGTACAAGTGTTGATTGAAAAATCACGCCCCTTTGATGCATAGCTTCCATAAAATCCTAGTCTTCCTGCTTACTGTGTTTTGGAGATTTCAAATTTTGGCATTTGGGATGTATCTGTGTTTTAATGTTTTGCTGACAGGATGAGAGGGGTCGCTATGCATCTTCCACAAGATTTTGCAGCCCAGAGCTGTGTTTGCAAGAGCTGGATCGCGAATCTGCAGTCCACCTTCTCTCAAAGGCCACTTGGCTGTCTCCCAATTGACTAAATGGAATTTTCTTTGGTTCCCTTTCCCACCGTGCCACATGAAATATCTCAAGAGTTTGTTGATCTACCCTGCTATCGACTTGGGTGCTAAGAGATAGGATGCTTGATATATCGGCAATGAGGAGATGACCGCTTTTATCAAGATTAATTTGCCTTCATGGGTGAGCCAGTATCCTCCCTAGGCTTTGATTTTTCTTTTGATTTTTGCTAAGACTCCTTCCCACAGGCTGACTCTGTTGACACCCAAGGTTAGAGGCAACCCAAGATACTGTATCTTTTCCCATTTGGAGTGTCCTTTGAACCCCAAGGTACTTGCTATCTTCTGAGTTTCATGATCTGCAACATTCCAACTGTAAACAACACTTTTTCTTTCTCTTATCAGAGCTCGGGACACCTTGCAATATGCCTGGAGAGTACCCTTGAATGTAGTGGCTACTCTGTTTGAGGCTCCTCCTAGCAAAAGAGAGTCATCCGTGAACAGAGCATGGTTTATGGGCTTCAGATTATTCGTTATTCTCAAGCCTGGGACTGCCCCTATTGTCATTTCCTGTTCCAACTTCCTGCTGAGGGTATCCGGCATTAATATATACAGAAATGGAGAGAGGGGGCATCCTTGCCTCAGCCCCCTCGTAGCTTTGAAAAAATTTGTTGGTCTCCCATTTACCAATGGGGCAATACAAGGGTTGTGAGTACATGCTTTTATCCATTTTACAAACTCAGGATCGAATCCGAAAGAAAGATGCACTTGATACAGGAAGGACAACTTTACTCTGTCGAAGGAATTTGCCATGTCTAGCTTGATCAGCATGCCTTTCTCTTTTCTGAGATTGCTGGAGTGCATAGCTTCTTGGACTTGGATTACATTATCCATGATATTTCTCCCTTTGAAAAATCCTCCTTGCGATTCTGAGATAAGCTTGCCCAACAGAGGTTTTATTCTGTTTGCAAGGTGTTTTGCAATAATCTTATAAGAGACATTACATAAGGAGATTGGCCTGAATCTGTCAAAGGAGGCTGGTTTTGTTTCTTTCGGAATTAACACTAGGAAAGTAGAATTAGTGCTGCCTCCTATTTTTTCTTTTTGGAGGACTCCTTTTATCATTATTATGAGATCAGATTTGATTATATTCCAGCAGATCCTGTAAAAATGGATAGTAAACCCATCTGGGTCTGGGGCTTTGTCCGGGTCCATGGACTAGATGATTTTGCTAAGTTCTTCTTCGCTGGTTGGGCTCAATAATGCTGTGTTATCCTCTTTTGTGACCAATGCCGGGATATTCATGAGGAATTCGTTATAACATTCTTCATTGTCATGGTTCTCTTTGTTGTAGAACTGATGGAAGTGTGAGGAAACAACGACCTTTATTTGATCTATTCCTTTGCAAATCTTCCCTTTGTTGGTCGTGATCTCGGAGATATGGTTCCTGGAGAGGCAGGCTTTGAATTGACGGTGGAAGTAGGATGTATTTCTGTCCCCAGCTTTCAGCCAAAGGCTACAAGATTTTAGCCTCCAGTACTCTTCTTCCTTTCTGAAGGAGCGGTAAGTTTTGCATTGGGATGCTTTCTCCTTTTTCAAATCTGTTCTGGCAATGTCTATTGTTTCCATTTCAATCTGTAGTTGTCCCAGCTGCTGCACTGACTCCTTTCTTTGGGTATTGGGGTTGCTTTCTGGGAGTTTTCTCCAATCCTTGAGGGCTTTTTTTGTTATTTTTAGTTTTTGTTCCCAGACAAAATTGGGGGAGCCATTAACTGGGGTAGACCATGCCCATTGGACCGTCTCTACGAACCCACTCTTTGTTTTCCATAATGGGCTAAATCTGAATATGATTGGGCCTAAATTTTCTTCTTCCTCTAGTTGAAGCAAGATGGGTTTGTGGTCCGAAGTGAGCTTGGGGAGGATGGTAGTGGAAATCAGCTTCCTTTCCAACAACAAGGTGCTTTGGACCAGAAACCTATCCAATTTGGTAGAGATGTGTTCCTCCCCTATCCTGTTATTGGTCCAAGTGTACTGCCCTTTGCTTGGTTTAAAATCCATTAGGTCCCACTGTTGTATGATGTCTTCTACTACAAAAATCATTTGGTCCTTGCTGGGCCTTCCTCCCCTTTTTTTTTTTTCCATTCATTACTAGGTTAAGGTGTCCGACTATGATTATATTGCTTGGGGAGTTTTGCTCTAGAAATTTGTTTAAAGTTTTCCAGAATTCTTTCTTTTCAGTGTGCAAAGTCGGAACATATAGATTGAAAAGTGCGATAGTTAACTTACTTGCTAGGTGCTTAAGCTCTGTAAAGCTCCAGTGCTGCGTGTTATAGGAGTTAACAAGGCTGAACTTCTCTGCCTTCCACAGTGTTGTTATGCCTCTGGAAGTGCCCCTTACACTGATTGCCTTCCCTGTGTTTTTCTGCCATTTGTGTTTGCTAATCTCTAGCAGGGCTTCCCCTTCGATTTTTTTCTCTTGGAGCATGAAGATATCTGCTAGTTCCGCTTTCATCAAATCCTTGACCGCTTCAATTTTTGCCGGATTCCCTAGTCCTCTACAGTTCCAAGAGATGATTTTCATTACTTACTATTAGGGGTGATTGGGCCTCCTCCTTTTAGAGACCTTATTCTTGTGTTTCTGCCGATTGACATTTCTATGGTGGGCTGGCTTCCTTGGGTCTTTTGTCTTTCTGCCTCTTCCTCCCTTGCTTCTTCACGAGATTTCCTTCCTGCTCTTTTGGCTGGCCTTTCTAGAATCTCATCCTTCGAGGAGCTTGATGGATCTATTGCTTTCTTTCTGGCTATGTCAGCATATGATGGAGAGGGGGCTACTTCCAGTGTTCCTTCCATTTGCCCAGGGACCCCTGTGTCTTTCCCATTTGGAGGGGGACTTGATTGTATCCTGTTGTCTGTAATTTCTGGTTCTTCTGTTTCATTGATGACCTTTTCTGTTTGAGGTTCTGCATGCAGTGGGGGGTTGGAGCTCTCGTCGATTTTCTCTTTCTCTATTTACCCGGAATTTCCGTTCTTGGTTGCTCCTTTGGTTCTGGATTTTGCTGTCCCTATTTTCTGTACTGCGGTCCACTGATTTTCTTTCACGTTTTCATTTTCTTCTGCATTCTTTTTTTTGCAGTGTCTTGCGAAATGGCCATAGCCATGGCAGTGCCGACATTTGAAGGGTAGTTGCTCATAGTCTAGCTCCTGAATGTGCGTCCAGTCTGCGTCCATGAGTTTAATTGCCTCTGGTAATCCCACTTCCAGATCAACCTCCATGCAGATCCTTGCGCATGAGTACTGATCTTTCCTCACTGCTTGGTCAATATACCTTCCGAGCATGTTTCCGATTGCATGCAAATATTTTTGGTTCCAACAATGTAGGGGGAGATGAGGTAGATGAACCCACACTGGGACAGCCGAGGGCACATCCTGAGCTGGGTCAAAGTCCGGGGTCCATTTGTTCAGGTATAACCCCTGTGGCCCCATGAAGTACGGCCTGTTCCTGAAGATGAGGTTTTTGTCCTCAGGGTTGTCAAAGATGAAGACAAAGTATCTGTTGGGCTCCGGATTTATAACATTTTCTTGCTAGTTTTTGAAGACATTGTTTACTCTCCTGAAGACTTTTGTTTAGCAAATGGCATTCTTTCTGTGCTATTCATGTTCTGTTACACATATATGTTCCATTGCATACAGAAACCATGAAGTGCTTCCAAAACCACAAATGAGCGAAGAATTCAACTATAATGTGGATGTACTGTCACCTCTTGGTGAAAATATGGTAAAGGGCAGACAAGGAGTAGTTTATCTCTGGAGCAAAGTTACCAACTGGTGCTTCTAATGATGTTGAAGTTGTTTGCAAAAAGACATGGGGTTATTGTTAACCCTGGTGGTGCTAGTGGAGGACCATGGTATGTTTGTGTTTTATTTGGGAATGCTTTCGACAATATTATTCAAGATGTGAAAATGGTTAAAGTCATCATTTACTTCAGTTTCTGGGGTTATTGGGCAATATGCAAAATTCCAAGATAAGCTAAACAGAGTGCTCATAGCTGGCAAAACCCAATAGATGGCATCAAAGTATTTAAATTCGTGCATAACACAGGGAAACCGTTTTATAACTTCTAGGGCGCAAAGCCA
>ML812397.1:18206-28311 GCA_009831015.1 Picea engelmannii
AGAGTTGATACATTGTGTTTACAGTAGATTTCATATTTGATTTCATCTTTCAGGAGTTTGTTCAGTGGTTTGATAGAAGTAGTATTTCATTTCATTACAACCAAGGGTTTAGCATTATCTTTCCAGCCAGTGATCTCATTTCTTCAGTTTTCACATTTAGACTGCTCAACATTCAGGAACTAGTTTGGGTATCTCATGAGATAGAGAAGTTCTTTTGATTGCAATAGAAAGTTTCATAGGATGGTTGCTGAGTTGTGTGGAGTGATAAGTAGCAAGAACTTAGCTGTTTTCAGTTTATCTTTTACATGCATATACAGAACAGTACCGGTTAGTACCAGGTAGTACAGAGTAGTGCAAACGCGTGCAGAACATAGTAGAGTACAATAGCTTCTTTCAGTGAGTTTCTTTTAGCAGTTCAGAGATTAGTTTGGCATTCTTTAAACCCCCTCTTCAGCCTTGCATTTCCTGTGCTGGTTCCTCTAAGTCTACCTTCCCGGGTTGACAATTAAATGTTGATTTACATGGTATATCTGCAGCTCTACAGTATCCTTTCCCTACGAAGTGGCTCTTTATTCCTTCTGTTATGAGCGGATTCCAGTTCCTATGCACCCAGGAATCTACGGATTTGGGAGAGGGCCAGAGACCGGTGAATTACCCAATGATTCCTCTGTCTTCTAAGTTGACTATCGTTCTGCAAGTTTCTTCCAATGGCAGTTCAACGCTGGGGATGCAGTCCAATTTCTTCACAAATTTCTGTTGCGCTGTTGACGGTGGTCTCTTGGAGGTTGCGGCGACCATCTTCCCTAATGCTTCCAGTTCTGGCAATGGGGGAGGGGTAGGGATGGCGCCCCCACCAGCGTCCATGGTTGGGGAGGCCCTGTGCATTACAGAGAACCCGAGCTGGGTCGCGTCCTCACGCCCCTGCGTGTTAGGTCGCGATTTTCGTGAAGCTAAGGCACCTACGGGAAGTAATGTTCTTTTCTCTTATAGGATTTTGACATGTATAGAGGGAGACTATTTGTGGAGCCACTGAAATTCTCCATCTGGCTTATGTACTTTGAGATCAGATGTTGATACATGCAACCTATGGCCAATGATTCCAATCATCCATCGACTATACAATGTATTATGATGATTTATAGTGATGACCATATGTGAGGCCATTCTGTGATATATTTTGGTTATCCGACTTGTGTAATGGCTTCAACATGCAACAAAATCTGTTAAAATCTAACTTTTATCCCATTAAAATGATTTGAGGAAACATGTCTCCTTTATATTGGCAAGAGATATGAAATCTACAAAGCACATGAAAATTTGGATGAAGTCACTAATGACATCAACAAGGTACAATGTACAAGTGGAAAATAGGTGTTGGTCTAGGTAGTTTCCTATGTGGCACCTCTGTTAGAGGAGGGTGGCATCCAATTTATCTAAGTGTCTATCAACTAGAGTGACTCATCACCGTCAGCATGCACTGAGGAGTGTACCCATGCACATGTGTCATTTTGATATTTGGCCACATCGGTATCCAAGTGTAAGTTAATGTGTTCATTTGTTTTCCTTGTCATCATCCTTGAGTGCCATGTCATCATCCCACTCAGTGTCAGGTTGAAATAAAGTTAGGCAGTTTTACAGGATACCAAAAGTGGTATCGCATGCTCGGGCTAGTGGTTTTCCCGAGGCTCTGAGCGAAGTGAAATCAATAAGATGTAGCCACTTAGCACATAGAAAAACACACTCGCATTATTGAGCATTGTTAAGTAGTGGTCATGTTCACAATGCGATATGCATCATGGACCATCTATCTGGGGAGCCAACAAGCGCTACATTATAGACCATTGATCTTGTAACCTTTGGTAGCACACATTGGATTTTCGGCCTTAGACCTTGGTCTTAGCACTCGATCACTAATGTAGACCCTCCACAAGTGCGTGATTGCATTTGTGTATGTTTTAGGCTCCTTTCAAAGTCCGTGATAAAAACCTTTTTCTCCATTTTATCCGTTTTAGATACATAGCCCCCTTTTCCTTCAAATTTATCACTGTTAGAGTGATCCTTCTTGCACAATGGATCTAATGTAGCTCCCCTTCCTCAATAATAATCCAATTCGGAGATATATGTGTCCAAAATTACTCAATTCCATTAGAAAATTTAACACTATATAAGATTGGCTCTAATGGGGACAACAGATCCATGCGCTAAGATTAATAGACTAGGTGACTCATCCATTGGGATATGGAGTTTGTGATCACCACCTATAATGAAGTTTTACTCTATTGTAGGATTGATTTATTTCCATTCTCAAAAAATTATCATAATGACACTATGTTTATTTAAACAAAAAATGAAATTGTAAAATTTCCATTAAAATGGAAATAAAATTTGCAGAAAGAAAATAAAAGAAAGGAAACTAGACTAATACTATACAAAATGAGGATACACTTAGAGCTTAGAATTGCATAAAATTATTGAGAAACCTCCCAGGGGATCCCAATACATCACCATCAATATGGGATACCTCATAAGTGTTGTTGTCTTAGATTGCAATGATCTAGAAAACTCCCATCTAAAGGTTATCAAATTTTCCATGTTCACCTTTGGCCTCTCTTACATCCCACTTTAAAATTGGATCTCCAACCATAAAATTTATTTCCTTAGATTTATTGTCAAAGATATTTTTCATCTTTTTCTGATGTTCTTGTGACTTAACCAATACAAATTCCCTCATTTGTGAAACTTCTATTAGCCGATGAATTCTTCTTTGTACATCATTTGTCTCTTTAGCTTCATCTTTTAATAATTTCATCACTGGACGGCCTAGATGAATGGGGGAAACAACATCAATCCCATACACCGATTGGAAAGGAGAAGTAACAATATACATTTTTGTACTCATTCTATTAGCCCACAAAGTATACTTGAGATGCGAATATCATGCTTTCTTGTTCTATGACAACATTTTCTTAATTATTCTAATTAAGATCTTGTTTAATGATTATGCTAGGCCATTTCCCTATGGGTGGTAATAGGTTGAATGTCCAAATTAAACATTGTAATTTTGAAAAAATTACACCAACTTGGTAGAATTGAACGCTTATGCATTGTCACCAATGATCTTCCTTGGGAAATCAAACCTAGATAAAATATTTTCTTCAAGGAATTTTATAATAACTGAGTCAATGGAAGCCCTTGTAGTAACAACTTCAAATCACTTTGTAAAATAGTTTGTTGTTGTCAGTATCCATTTATGTTGGCCACTAGAATTTGGATTAATCTCACCAATGAAGTCTAACCGCCATTGTTGGAAAGGTTCTTCTACTTTGATGGACCTGCGTAGCAGAGGAAGAAGTTTTTGTTTTCCTATAAATACTTAATATTTTAGGCATTCCCTAACAAGTGCATTGGTATCATAAAATAAAGTGAGTTGATAATAACTAGCCCTTAATATTTTATAGGTTGTATCTCTTCATGCATGATGACCTCCACAAACTCCTTTACAAAACTCATTAATGGTGTCTTGTGTTTGTTCTTATATGATGTAATTCAACAAAATACCACCAAGATCTTTCCAAAATAATTGTTCATCAATGCTTTAGTATTTAACAACTTTCAGTTTGATAGATCTATCCTTATCCTTATCCCAATTTGGTATGAATTGTAAATTTTGTAGGTAAAACACTATATCTTTATACTAGTTAGATTAAGCAAATCTTAGATCTACTTGCAACATATGATCATGTGTATCCTCAGGCTCTCGATCAAATACCATTAAGTTTTGAGACACCATATTCACTCCTAGCACCCTGCAATTTTACTTTGTGAGCAGTCTTGCTAGACCTTGTCCCTTTACTAGCTTAGTAGGGTTAATTTCCACATCATATTCTTGGATTTGGATATCCACTTTCCTCTTGTTCCCTCACTATCAGGTTTGATCAATATTTATTTAACATCACTAGTTGGAACATATGCCAGGATCTTAGAATGCATAATGTAATATATGAAGTCCTTTAGAGCCTTAACTAGGGAAAATGCCTACTTCTCCATAACACTACATTTGAAATCAACATCTCTCAATACCTTACTGAAAAATGCAATGGGTTTCTCATGACCATTATCATTTTTCTTTAATAAGACAACTAAAATAGTATTCTCAGATGAAAAAGAGAAGATTAGAAGTGCCTTATCATAGTCAGGGCTAACTAAGACTGGGGATTCTCCTAGAGCCCTTTTAATCTGCTCAAAGGAATCTTTAGACTCAACAGTCTACTTAATTTCACTATATTTTTTAAGCATATCGGTAATATTTTTCATCATTTTGGCAAAGATTGGTATAAACCTTCTGAGAAAATTTATCTTTCTTAGAAAATACTTTTCTTCTTTTTTATTTCAGGGTAGAGTAATTGATCTATTTGCTTAAATTTTGTCATGGTCTATCCTGACTCCTTTAGACACAATATGGCCTAGCAATTTTCCTCCTTTCATGGAAAAGAAAGATTTTTTGGGATTTAAAGATAGATCAAATATTCTACATTGTTAGGTAGATAGAGAGGTAGTGGGGGGGGGGGGGGGGGGGGGGGGGGCTAGAGGGCCCATGATGATAATAGTGAAGGCCATTCAATGTAAGATGGTCTATGTCCACTATATTTTTAAACAAGGCTAACTATGGTAGTTAGATATAATAAATGTAAGAGGACTTCTTAGAAGGTTCTACTTCTAAAAGGTTCCTCCTCTAGAATGTTCTTAGTGGTTGGTAGCACTATATAAAGGGGTTCAAACAATGTAATTGGATATGAAGAGAAGTATTGTATCTAGAGATGAATCTAATTAGGAGGTTTCCCCCTCGAAGATGCAAGTGAACAAGAGATGATCCCTTCCATAATAGGATCCATTGTATGGTGTTTCCCTACCTCAAGGGTTTGATATAATAAAGTGGTGGTTTTCTATATTGTTTCATATATCTTGTGTGGTGATTGTATTCAAATATATTTGGATCTATTGTGATATTTTGTATTCAGGTGTTTGGTACTTAACAATTGGTATCAGATCACTTTCCTTGGCCAGAGAAGGGGAATATTTTTTGGGTCTTTTTGCATATGTTTTCTAGAAAAAAAAAGAGGGTGGAACACTTTAGGTTCATATCTTATAATTTTTTATCATAATTTGGCTAAAAAAATGGTTATTTGAATTCCTCTCGAAAAAATACCCAATTTAAAAAAAAAAATCAGTTGAAATGAAGTCTGGGAAGTAAAGTTATGAGCATTTTAAATTCAACATTTTTTCAGGGTTTTTTCTGAAAAAAGTCGCTATTGTTTGAAATAAATTATTTTTAACTTTAGTTTTTGTTGAATATTTATTCCAAGGATGATATTTTTTATTGGAAGAGATGATGGCCCTAGTATTGAAAAATTTATACAATCTCACAAGTTATTATGGAAAGGGAAGTGGAAATCTTTTGTAGACTGGGGTTTCAAAGATGATGCTCTCATATGGTGGAAATCATTTCACCATTCTGAGTGGATGTCACTTGCTAAGGAAGCACTTGAAAAATTAATTTTAGACAAGTGGTCTCATACAAAGAGTAAGGATAAATACATCACCAAGAGTTTATTTTCATGTGGAAAATCTATATTACAAGTTCATGGTTGGATTCATAAAGAAAATGTCATTGTTTCTATTAACCCTAGTTGCCAACAAAATTTTATCAATATTTAGTTGGTTAATAGATTACAAGTTCCTGCTAAGAATATTCACTACACATAGGTTGAGGGTGAAAATGCTCAATTTTTTTAAGATTTGAAGATCACCATGGACAAATATGTGTTGCATTTTGATTTTCATGATATAAATATGGTCGATGAAGATATTGTTTTGGGATATCGTTGGATGGAATCAGTTGATACAATTAATATTAATGAGAAAAAGAAGTTTCTAAAACTTTGGTACAAGAAAAATAAAATCACATTGCAGGATGTGTCTCTTAGTAAAAAAGATGGGCCCACGGTGACCAGTAAAGAAGTTATTGTCGATTCTATAGAAGGAGATGAAGAAAAAACACAGGAAGGAAATAGTTAGGAAGCTAAGGATGCCATTGACTAAAAGACACAAAGTGTTGCATATTTGAAGAAAAAATAATAGATTCCTACAGTTTTTGTATATCGCTATCCACATCATATAGAGAAACAACAGTCATCAAGGAAAGGGCATGTGCATCAACACATTTATGAACCATCATGGCACCAGACATGAAACTGATCAAGAGGTGCATGGAGGACTATCGAAACTACGGGAAAAGATCAGGGTACAAAAAAAATCCCATGGAAACCTCGACATGATGCAGAGAAAGATCAGGGTGGAAAGGCAACAAATGGACATCATGTTCGACTTCCATTGAGATGGATGGATGGTCATACTTTGTACCAGTTGGCTACATTTATTATCTGGTCATATTGTATGGTTTCTTCTCATGTTTCGAGGAAAAAACATGTCAAGGAGGATGGAATGTAGTATACCTAGGAATGTACTATGGGGTACCTAGGGAGGTACCCATTGGGAACATGGTTATGTATTATTAGTGGAATTCATTTAATATATGAGAATGTGGTCATTCAATGTAAGGTGGACTAGGTCCACTATATTAATAAAGGCCCACTATGGTATTTAAATGTAATAAATGTGAGAAGGCTCTCTAGAAGGTTCCTAGGAGATAGAGAGAGCTATATAAAGAAGTGTAAGCAATGTAATGGGACATAGTAAAGAATATTGTGAATGTATCAAGCATTGCTTGAGGAGTGTTATCCTTCCTTAAGGATTAATATATGGTGTTACCCTACCTCAAGGGTTTTGCCTACATTCTTGTGTTCAAGGTTTTTTTTTCCGCGGACGACTGTGTGATTTTTCTAATTTCTGTAGCATCTGTGGATGATTTTTTCAAAACAAATTGCATATCTGAGTTCCTCCCACAATTTCACCCAATTTCAACAAACAATCGTCCAAATCGGAGCTCTAGAAGTGAAGATATCGCTGATTTAAATTCAACTATTTTTGGGGGTTTTTCGTGATGACGACAGGACTGTGGAGTTCATAACTTTTCATAGGGTGCTCAGATTGCTACTAGATCAATACCATTAGATAAATTATTTTAACATATTTATTTTGGTATATTTTATATGGTATTTCCAATGGATAATTCCTTTCAAACCCTCAAAGAAATTCTATAGATAACTGAACCATTCAAAACCTAATGGAATGACACATTGCATGACCTTGTAGATGGCCTCACAAATGACTTCAAGGATAATTTTCGTAGTATTCAAGATTCATTGGATAGCATGCAGGAAACATTTCTTATGGCAAACATCAGGGATGAATATAATCAAGAAATATATGTTTGGTATGATTTTTAGGCCGATTGTGATGATTGGTATATGGATAGTTGTCATTTCTGGGATGACAATCACTTCCATATTTTATTTGATGACTCTACTCCACCTTCTGTAGAGAATATCAATGTGACACATCAGGAGCTAGTTATGATTACCAGTGTCCAGCCTGCATATTCTACAATGATATTGTTACTTCTAGATTCAACTTTGAACCTTTCCCACTATGTGGATGTATATTCTTATTTGGATCCACATGATAAGTGTCAGTATTGGGAGCATAATTTTCAGTTGGTTATTAGATGTCGATATATTCTGTGTGGATTTCACATGAGAAATTGGACATGGGACCCTTGTTTACAATGGCGGTTGGACTACTTCAACATGGTGGCTTGCATTTCTCAATGGGACCTTGGTTCTCTAGTCTACTTCAACACTATGGTCCACATTTATCCATGGGACCCTAGTTCTCTAGTCTACTTCAACACTATGGCCACATTTATCCATGGGACCCTAGTATATGGTTGTACATCAAGCGTTGATGACAATGCTTTCATAAAGGGGATGGAATTTTAGGTATCTAGAGAGGTAGTTGGGGGGGGGGGGGGGATAGGGCATGTTATCAGACAAATCGGTAGGTGCGGACACTAACTGATCTCCTTAGATCCACCTAGATATAGAACAAAAAACACCAGAACATGATGATTTCCTTAAGTTTTAGATATTGAATTTATTAACTAAAGAGGGATAGGTGACATACTGTTTAAACGCCACTTCCTCTCGCCATCGCCATCCTAGCTCCATTCCAATGCTCATACAATGATGAACCTACAAAATAACACAACCAACCAAAGTGATAATAATAGCATAAACTCAATATAAACTTATGTATGTGATCAAGGAATCATACAATAAAACACAACAAGCTTTATAGGAAAGAATCATATTACTGTATCATATTAAATGTGAAAGAGAGATTACAAACATGGCCTTGATGTCATAAGGTCCCTTCCAACTGTCCTTTGTTCCCCACACACTTCCACTCCAAGAATTCTGAGAGCATAGATCTGATACTACTCACAATCTATCTTGACAAAGCAAATCTCAAAGCCACTCTAACCAAGCTAACAATCCCAAAATCTCCAAAGCTTACCAAAGCTACAAGATCCAAAGCTCAAAAGCCACAAGATAACTTTCTCCATGAGAACTCCTCTCCTTTTATAAGTTGAAGAGGATAAGGTGAGGAGGTTAGGATGATCCCACTAAATCATGAAAGTGAGTAAGATCCAAACCATTCGAATGCCACCTCACCATAGAAGTTTCTCCTTCTAGAAGATTCGAGAAAATGCTTGTTTTTCCCACATGTAGGCATTCTCTCACCCTTCCTATAGATAATACTATGAACATATCGCACCCTAGATATGGTGCAACCTATGAGAATCAATCATTCTCACACCCTGCCTATATAGCAATCTACGAACTTCCTTTTTTACAGGGTTTTTACAAGGGAAAATGAAACTTCTTTTCTCAGGAAAAGTTCTTCTCCCTTCTCTCTTCAGGAAATCAGGCCACTGACCCCTCTGAAGGTAACAGATAGGTTTACATCATTAACATTCATAGGGATGATAAAAATAATGTGTAATAGAGAGCCCCCCAAAGTATGAAGTTAGAACAGAGTGATAGTTGAAATACTTTGTCGAGTGTGTGTAGGGAACAAGGAACATTCGGTCAGAAACCTGCCAACAAACAAGGAAATACAGTACAATAATATATCATCACTGAGGTAGGCATTCCCATACTCAGAATACAAATGAATCAAAGCATAAATTTCGACATGCGAAGATCCATGTCAAGTAAGACAAGTCATGGCCACTAAACATACACTGTGGATCCATGCTAATATGACTCAAATATGAACATAGCCAAAAAAAATACACCGTGGATCTATGTGTTAAAAAATCAAATTTGAACATATCCACCAGACATACAATGTGGATCTATGCAATAGTACACTGAATATACTCCAATGCAACCTGGATATGTCAGAAAAATATCCAAGGTCTTCATCTCTATCACTCTATAGTACGAATCTAACCATGCGAATACATGTGTTGAAGTCGAACATTGTAGAAACCACTTGATTACCAATCATTAGTGTATACCATTAACAAGTGTGAGGGAAATCACCATTAATGTCAATGACTCCCAAGGTACTCTGGTACAATCCAACGAATGTGAATTAATGAGCTAAAGTCGAACACTCGGCGAAATCTCTCGATCAAGGGTCAATAATGAAAACCTAGTGTTGAAAGCGAGGAAACTTGCCATTGAGGCATGCAAGTTCCAAGGTACAAATTGGTTTCTAATTCTAATTCCTGGATAATGAGTTGAAGTCGACAGGAAAAGACTCGTAAAAGGAGGGCCTTAATGTATCCCACATCAATGACACGAAACAGGTAACAAGATTTGATGTAGATCAGAGTAAAAAGTGATTCAGGACTGACTTAGGGATGGCTGATGCAATAGAAGGGTTAAAGACTGCAGAATGTAAGTTTTAAACCTGCGAAGTAAAGCAATGCATATATATTCTTAAGCAATACAAAAATTAATCAATGGCTCATACACAAAATACACAGAGATCTTTACCGGAAACCCTCAACCGGGAAAACCTTTCTTTTTCATTATATCGAATTTCACCATTCGCCATACAATATATACAATGT
>ML812397.1:32959-48751 GCA_009831015.1 Picea engelmannii
TTCATTATATCAAATTTCACCATTCGCCATACAATATATACAATGTTTTTAGGTATTCCGTAGATACCAAAACCCTAATCCCTTAATCCGGGATTAATTTACAAATCAGCTAAAAATAGCAAAATCCGCTAAAAATAGCAAATAACCGCCCAAAAAAAATCAACTCCTCTCCTTTTATAAGTTGAAGAGGATAAGGTGAGGAGGTTAGGATGATCCCACTAAATCATGAAAGCGAGTAAGATCCAAACCATTCAAATGCCACCTCACCATAGAAGTTTGTCCTTCTAGAAGATTCGAGAAAATGCTTGTTTTTCCCATGTGTAGGCATTATCACACCCTGCCTATAGAGAAACATGTGAACATATCGCACCCTAGCTATGGTGCAACCTACAAGAATCAGGCATTCTCGCACCCTGCCTATATAGCAACCTGTGAACTTCCTTTTTTACAGGGTTTTTACAAGGGAAAATGCAACTTCTTTTCTTAGAAAAAGTTCTTCTCCCTTCTTTCTTCAGGAACTCAGGCCACTGACCCCTCTGAAGGTGACATATAGGTTTACATCATTAACGGTCATAGGGATGATGAAAATAATGTTTAACAGGGCCCATAATGATAATAGTGGAGGCCATTCAATGTAAGGTGGACTAGGTCCACTATGTTACTAAATAAGGCCAACTATGGTAGTTAGATATAATAAATGGAAGACGACTTCTTAGAAGTGTAACATACCCGACCACCCAGGATGGGCCACGATACATGAGAGAATGCATTTCATTCTCTGCTCAACATATTGTAACATACCCACCATCCAAATGAGCTATGCCACATAATTGTTTTTTGAACTGCATGCAATTAAAACATATACACACAAAACTCTTGCGGAAATTTATATATATAACGTAAATAGATAAATACATTCTATAAATGCATAGATTCATACTGAAATAACAATAAACATATACATGCAACATATACAGTAAATACCCGTAAATATAAATATAGTTATAACCGCACATAGGATAAACCCATAAACTTAAACATGTAAATAATAATGCAACATGTAAATTTATCACACAATTGACACTTATCTTGGTAATAATTTCACCAACTGCGTGTAGACCTTCCACGAACCTCCCAAACTTAGACGACACTACTCATCACTCTCAATAGTGGGTCACCCCTGAGCTGGGACTGAACTCCACTCAAGTAAAGGGATTCCTAACCAGGCTAATGGTTCATAAACAACAGGAAGATTCTATCACAGGTGCCAACTCAAACTGATAACCTACAGTCCTTCGTTCCCCACATGCATGTACCACCCCAGGAAGTGTGCCCCTTCTCTGATCAACAGTCCTTCAGCTTCCCCACTTCCTTTCCGGGCTTCAACAATAGACCGGATAGGAAGTCTCAGAGCCCTGTAGTTTCAGTTTAGAACCTTTAGGAAATCAATTCCCAACAATTCTCTCACCCAGAGAGAAATTTCTCACGGTCCTAAAAACCCACCTCTTCAATATCCACTGGGCTTGACAACTTGCTTCTTCATTCCATCTCCCAAGCTAACCAACTACACAAACATGTATGGGAAAGGATACAGGTTCAGGTACAGTGACATGAAGGTACAGAGGATAATTGACTGCATGAGTGAGTGATCATGGAATGGCTGAATGGATGACTGAATGATGGAAGGAATCAGTGAATCCCCAAAATGAACTAAGTCCAAAATATATGTATGCATGTCCCCAACTTGATACTTGTTGACGTAGCCTCTCCCTCTGCCTCGGCAAAGGCCTTTGCGCTGACCTCCCGGTCTTAAGGATCGTTCTAGTTCTAACTTTGAGCTAGAGTGGCTCCTTCGATTCTCCACTGGAATCTTCTTTAAAATTGCCCCATAGATCTTTTCTTCTCCTCACAGCCTCTAGGCCTGATCACTATTTTTTTTACGACATAAAAAATAGAAAATCGAAAATCGGGGTTTCAAAAATCCCGATGTCACAACCTTTGCTTTCCCAAATTCCCGATCTCCAATAACCCGATGCACTCTAACTTCTGTTAGCCTTCTGGGCTAGGCTCATGGTCCACACGACCTCCTTTCATATGACCTCAGTCCTACCATCTTTCGAGATTTTGGGGTTTCTGATGTCGAAGTGTATACGACCTCTTGTTCCCCGGATGCCCGATTCTCCGAATCCCGATATGACATCACTAGGGAGCCCTTACACCTTAGAACAAAACCAACGGCCATGATCGTTCACTAAATCAATGGCTTCGGATCTCTCTCGGGACTTCACGATTTCAAATACCTAAATACCTTTGTCTTTGAGACTCCCGATTTCTTGAATGTCGATTTCCCGATATGACTTCTCGTTAGAGACTTTTCACGAAAGTCGTGATTGTTTCCACACATCCTCAAGGATGGACGATCCTCGTTTGCTTCGGGGTTTTCACTGTGGAAATTTCTGACCCCTCGTTATGACGAGATGATGTCATCTGGGCCCCATAATGAATCTTTCCTCCTCATCGGGATTTCATACTTCGCAATTCCGAAATGCAAATGCATCCTGTCTTCAAGATCCGCGAAACGTAGAACCCCGACTTCTTCAGATTTTTCGACATGTGTCCCAAATGGATGGACGGTTCAGATCAAACCTCAAAATTCTTCCAATGCAAATTCAAACTGCTCCCTTATGTGAGTCCTGATGGTTGATTTCCCGGTTTGGATAATCACGCGACACGCGTCCATCCTTAGATCCACGGCTGAAATCCTTTTGTTTTTTCGTGACTCAAAGGGTCTCAAACTCTTGCTCTCCAATTCTCCGATATGCTGATGGACTCTTGATTATTGCCACCTGTCTCAACAAATGGACGACCCAGATTCAGTCTCGGGATTTCGCGACTTGCGATTCCCCGATGTCTTAGTCCCCTGTCAACTTAAAACCCCGGTAACCGATATACTGATGGGTGATTGATCTCCGCCATGTGTCCCTTCAGGATGGATGGTCTAGATTTGTATCGGGGTTTTCACTATGGATTTACCCGATCTCTTGTCCACAGGATTTTCGATATCCTGAACCCGACGCCTCGATATCCCGATACCTTTCGAGACTTTTTCTCAGCTTGAGAGGGTTTAAACCCTGTGAAAATCCTGTTGGATCGGACGGCTGACGGGAAATTGGGTGAGGATCCAATGGCTCATGACCTCCTGAGCTTGAAATCCGGACACAGCCGTAACTTCCTCTCTTCTTTGACAGATCGGACGGCTGGCGGGATTTCGCTAATCCTCTACACAAGATTCTGACCATCTATTTCTCCCTCCTTGTTGTTTTCTACAGAGTGAACCAAAGACTCTTCCTCAGATTTATCCACTTACACCAAAAACTCTAGATGCCTTCTATTCACTCAAATGCATCCATTTTTTGTCCTACCTTCAATGGTTTCAAAGGCTTTATCCCTCCTGAGCTTTCTCACAACCTTGAGTCTTAAAGAAGACCTTTGCACGCACTCCTTGTGGCAACCTTCAAACACTTGAAGTGTTAATCGCTCTTCGACCTTGCACATGCTCTGCAATAATGACCTTTCAATAGATTATCCGACTTCAACCCCTGGTTCTAAGATTTGTATATGCACACCTTGCATGACTTCTGTACCTGACTGCACCTCTTATGTGAATATGAGAACAACTGCTATCTCTCCTGAGCTTTCAGAGACGAACCTCTGAACCTTTTGTCAACGCATTCCTTGCAGACAATTCAACTGCATTCCTTGTAGGAACTCTTTCTCAGACAAAGAAATAATTGAAACTCATTTCACTTCCGTTTCCTCTCAGATTTCAAACATTTAACAAGAAATCATTCATACATAGCATAAAAGAAATTTCATGACAGAAAGAGAAAAACATTTAAAGATGCATACACAGAGAAGATATGAACACCATGGGTCTGAATCACAACTTCTTTGTATTAATTCAGAACTTCTGTACATGGAGTCTGCTACCCAACTCTCTGCTTCTCTTCTATGTTCATAATCATGCTAAGGCTAATGTTACAATGCATAATGAGGGTGTCTATATCCATTTTCCCTCCACTCCTAAAACTATCTAATCAGAGGATTTAAAGCTACCTACTAACATAAATGCTTTCTACCTACTATGGACAAGAGTGGATCGCTCAAGGTCCTTTACAATATATCAGTACGCCTCTCCTTAACTATCTCATTTAAGTTTGGCGCATCCAATCTTCAAAAGTTTTAAACAATTTAACATGTTCTCAAAATGTGTTGCACTTTCCCCACGCTCGCTTGACGTTGGCGATGCTCCTGCATCACTTTTCATGTTGGGAGTTACTTTGGCCCACTTGTCCCCATCTTTAGAACTTAGGATAAAATAATTATCCATACTTTATACTTTAAGAAATATTAATATAATATTCCTTTTTGGCTTAAGCTCCCTAGCTTAGCCCATTTTCCTTCACTTTTATCCCCCACCCTTTCCCTAACTAGTGGATTTTAGTCCCCCATACTCTTTTATCGTGGTCAGTCTGTGCGCAACGATGTATTTTATATTAATGATGATACATATACAAAAATAGGTGCACTAGCCTTTAGCGTTTAGGCTCTCTAGCCTAATACAAACATAAGCCTCTTAGCTTATAATAACTGGCTCACCAGCGTATAAAACACAGCATATACACAAAGACTCTTTGGTCTAAAAAATCGTCCCCACTTAAGTTGTTGCATGCGGTATCCAGGAATGTGCACACTTCATCCTTTTACTGCACAATACATGCATGCACTATGCCATGAAAGGTGCATACAAAAATGATATCAAATAGCTCACCAACTTAAGTACATTTGGATTTACATTTAAAATTGGGTTTGGCCTAGGGATATTACCATCCCCTCCCATTATTTATGCACTATCCTTAGTGCATTATGTACACACATACAACAAAATTTTCAAAAATCCTCAAAAAGATGTAGGTATTCTGTTTGCATTGCATCCTCATGCTCCCAAGTAGCATCCTTAGGGCTATACCTGGTCCATTGGACCTTTACAAGCCCTATGGCTTGATTCCAGAGATGTTTGATTTTCTGGTCCAGAATGTGTACCAAATGCACTTGGAAAGCACCTTCTTGCTCCACTTGAATCACATTCCAATCAATAACATGATTAGCATAAGGTATATATTTCTTGAGAAATGATACATGGAATACATTATGAATAGACATAGATGCAAGCAATGCAATCATATAAGCTATTGGACCAATCCTCTCTAGAATTTCAAATGACCCACAATAGCGAGATTCCAACTTTGAACAGTTTCCCAACTTCAGGGAACTTCTGTTGGCCTTCACTTTCAAGAATACATGGTCCCCAAATTTAAATTCCCCATGAGATATGCCCTTATTAGCATAGCTTTTCTTCCTGTCTTGGGAAGCCTTTAAATTTTTGTTTTATTTTCAACATTTGCTCCTCCATTTCCCTGAGTAAATCTAGCCCAACCACTGATCTATCTACTGGGTTATCCCATCTTACCAGTGTGTTATAAAGTTCCTCAAATGGGCTCATCTTTAGAGATGTTTGGTACCTATTTTTATAAGAAAACTCTACCAAGTGTAGGTAGTATTCCCATTTTTATAGTTTATCCATCACATACATCCTCAACATATCCTCAATGACTTGATTCACCCTCTCTATTTGTCCATCTGATTCTTGATGATAAGTTGTACTAAAATTCAAATTTGTTCCAAATCCATTAAATAATCCTTTCCAAAAATTTGAGGTAAATTTCAGATCTCTGTCAGAAACAATTTTCTTGGGTATGCCATGTAATCTAGCAATTTCTCTCATACAAACATCAACAATGTTGGTTGCCTTGTGAGTGAGCTTAACTGGAATAAAATGGGCAACTTTAGTAAGCTTATCCACTACTACCATGATAAAATCATGTTGCTTGTTTTTTTTGGGTAGTTTGGTGATGAAATCCATAGTTACAACTTCCCATTTCCACTTAGGAATGGGCAATGGATGTAGAAAACTAGTTGGGTGTCTATGATCAACCTTTACCTTTTGACATTCCAAACATTTGGCAATAAAATCAACAACCTCTTTCTTCATCAATGACCAATAATATTGGCTTTTGACAGTTGCAATAGTTTTCTGATAACCTGGGTACCCAACATAAGGTACATTATGCATTTCTATCAATATCATATTTTTGCATTTCTATCAATATCATGAGAATTTGGTACAAATTTTTTCCCATGTACATGAGAATCTAATCATTATCTAACTTGTATTCTTCGATTTTCTGTTGTAAATTGTCTTGTTGTAATTTTTCCACTAATTCCTTATATTGCAAATATGATTTGGCAGCCTCTATAATTCTGTCCTTCAAATATGATTGGTATGTGCTAATGGATGTAGCATGCAATTCATGCACTCTTCTACTGAGTGCATCAACCACTTTGTTCTCTTTCCCCTTGATATGCTTTATATCAAAGTCATATTCATTGAGAAACTCTAACCATCTTCTTTTCCTATCATTTAGAGTGATCAAATAAATATTTCAGACCATTATGGTCTGTCCTTAGCTCAAACCATTTCCCCATGAGGTAGTGTCTCCATTTCTGCAAGGCATGCACTATGACTTCCAACTCCAAATCATGAGTGGCATAGTGTCTTTCATGCTCCTTCAACTTCCTTGATTCATAACATACAACAAAGACATTTTTACTGAGGACTCCACCGAGTCCTTGTTTACATGCATCTATGCATACAATGAAGTCTTCATTTGGGTCTACAATCCTTATTATTGGAGCACTTGTTAATAATTTATTCAAGTGTTGTAAACTCTTTTCACAATCCAATGTACACTGAAACTTCACACCCTTTTTTTGTAAGAAAGTGATTGGGTGTGAAATCTTTGAGAATCCTTCAATAAATTACCTATAGTATCCTGGAAGGCCCATGAATGATCTGACCTCTGTCATATTCTTTTGTGCTGACCATTCTCTAATGACTTCTATCTTCTCAGGATCCACTCTTATCCCAACCTTTGAAATGATATGTCCCAAATAATGAAATTGCTTCTGATAAAATGAGCACTTGATCAATTTGGCATACAACTGATGCTCCCTTAATACTTGCAACACCATCCTCAAATGATTTGCATGATCTTCTTCTGAATTGGAATATACAAGGATGTCATCCAAAAAGACAATGACAAACTTGCCTAAATATTCTCGGAAAAAAACATTCATTAAGCACACAAAAACAACTAGTGTGTTTGACAACCCAAATGGCACCACTATGAACTCATAATGAACATACCTTGTCCTGAAGGTGGTCTTTCTTATATCTTCCTCCTTAATCCTTACCTGATGGTAACCTAACCTAATATCTATATTTGAAAATATCTTTGCATCCTTCAATTGATCAAGGAGATCATCAATCCTTGGTAGAGGATACTTGTTCTTTACAATCACTTTATTCAATTGTCTGAAATGAATGCACAATCTTAATGTCCCATATTTAGTCTTCATGAACAAGACTGGGGCACCCAAAGGTGACACACTTGGGTGTATATACCCCTTCTTCAGAAGTTCTTCAAACTTCATTTGCAACTCCTTCAGCTTTGGTGTACTCATTCTGTAAGGAGTATTTGACACTATAGCTGCTCTAGGCATTAAATTTATAGATAAATCAATATCTCTCTTTGGGGGTAGTCCAGGTACCTCCTTGAACACATCTTCAAAACATTCCAGGACTACATGATCTTCCATGTTTGGCACCTTATCTTTAGGTGTCTCTTCCATATGAGATGCAAATATTTGACACCCTTTTTTGTAACATTTCTTCAGCTGCAATGTTGAAATTTCTCTGATGGTTACTACCCTAGGAATTCCCTTCACTTTCCTTAAGTTCCCTTCCTCATCCAAGAAAGTGAATTCCTTGTTATGACAGTCTAGGATAGCATGATGTTGATCCAACCAATCCATCCTAATTAGACAATCATAATGAACTAAAGGCAAGATGTTCAAATCTGCCATGGTGTTCAATCCATTCATGTCCATAAGACATGACTTAACAATATCATTAACTTTTATTTTGGCTCCGGTAGCCAGTTGCACCAATCAAGATTTCCCATGCTTGATTCTTGGAAAATGAAAACTTTCCACCATCTTAGGATCTATATAACTATGACTATCTCTTGAATCAATTAAAATAAAAATGGTTTGGTTGTTGATCATACCTTCCACTTCAATCATATGTGACTGATACTCTACTTGCTTGTTGTCTAGGGCTGCATAGATCCTTGGTAAATTTCTTCCCATATCCTCCATTGTTTCATCTTGTTGTACATTGTGAATAATCCTCACTTTTTCACCTATGTGAGGACAATCTCTGAACATATGATCTCCTTTACAACCCCAACAATGAATAGGTGGTTGCCTTGTCCTTTGAACCCTTGTCTCAATCATTCTAGGTTCTCTAGAAGTTGGTTGTCCCTAAGTATTATTTCTGAATAATGGTGGCTTATTTCCCTTCTTCCTATGATCCATCTTGAATTTATTTTTGTCTTCCCAATATTTTTGGAAAGTTGGCCTTTATTTCTGCTAATCATATAGGCATTTAGATCGCCTTATGGTATCCTCCAATGTCTTGGGATAATCATACTATATTTTGTCACCGATGAATGATGGAAATCCACTCAAATACCTATGAATCTTAAATGTCTCATCCTTGATGAAAGAAACATACTTCAACAGTTCTAAAAACCTTCTCTCATATTCATCTATGTCCATACTCCCAAGCTCAAGTTCAAAGAACTCTTTCATTTTCTTTTCATAGTATCTCTTAGTCAAGTACTTATTCTCAAAATACTTCTTGAATTCCCTCCAAGTAACACTTTTATCTTTAATGGGTTTCACTTGCACAAGATGATCCCACCACATGGATGCGTTTCCCTTGAGTTGATAGATGGTAATTCTACCTTCTGCATGAGGTGAATAATTATGCAATTGAAAATACTTTCTCATGCCCAACAACCATGTCTTTGTATATTTATCCTTCTTTTTCTCACCATCAAATGTAGGAGGTTTGATTTTGTTCATTTCTCCTCGTAGTTCATCCACCCCAGACCTCTTATGCTTCTTGACAGGAGATGGACTTGAGTTGTTCTTTTCCTTCTTATTGGAATGCCTCTGAGAGTGATAGTGATGTCTGCTAACACTTCTTGTTCTTCTTTTGTCATCAGGAGGCCTGTGACTTCCTGATTTGCTTGAACCACTCTCCTTATCCAATTTCTTTTCTATTTTGTTCAAGCTCTACATTAACTTCATGTTGAATTCCTCTTTCTTCTCCTTGGCTCTCATAATCCTTTAATTATCATCTTTATGGCTTTGGACATCCTTCTACAAATTCTTAATGTTCTCTACCATATTCATGTTTTCATCCCTTCCTTTTCCATGTCAATTGGAGTTTGTTCCTTCAATGCCCAAATGTACATCCATCCCTTTGATTTCATCTTCCTGGTTGTAATTCCCCTGTGCATATTCCATTCCTCTAGACTTTGTGTTGATCCTGATTTGATCTATTTGTTGTTAACTCTGCAAAATGTGCAGCCAAAAAAACTTTGTCAGCCTAAATGTTTCAACAATTTCATGAAAATATGCACCATTCTAGTTCAATAATATATCAAAATTATTTCTTCTGATTTCCTAGAAAATTGAATGTCCAGATTGATTTTCTGGGTGAATATTTATTTTCTAATTTCCAACATGTTTCCAACGCTTTCTCCCATGCTCAATTTGGAGTCTTGAGAAGAAAGTTATGGTTATTAGAAATTTGCCCATTAATTTTTCTATTCATTTTTCAACTTGGTGCAACTCCACACTGGAATTATGAAATTTCGTACCTACTCCATTGGATTTTTCATAGGATCTTAATTGGGTTTCCTCATATACATATTCTGGACACTCTTTCCAAGTTTCACCTTTTTCTGGGTTTCAGGCTACTAGTTACAACCTACTGAAGTTCTAGGCAAATTCGTGTTTTTGGCCTAGAATGCTACAGGTACCTTCTTTGCCATATTAAACATTTTTAACATGACCATAAATTTAATTCAGCTCTTCAATATATTTCCATTGACTACTCCTGTTCCTCAATCTAATTCTGGAGCCAAATTTATGGCTCTTTGAAGTTAGTTGGGTCTTAAAATTTACCCTCCGCTATTTGTGTTGTAACTTTCTCATAAAAGCTCTATTTGATGAATGATTTACACCATTAGAAAGATCTCGATAAGCTATTTTATTTGATATTTAGAGAGATAGTGTACCTTGTTTCAGTTTGTTCTCGTGGTTTTCGAGTAGCTAAAAATGCTGTTAAGGGCCTCAAAAATGCAATGCAAAAAGATGACATGTAAACAATATAAAATGTCATGGAAATTCACTAGTTTTCTGCTGTTGTTCACCATCTAAACGACTTCGCACACAAAAATTTCAACTTGTACACCCATATTTAGCATGCATAGCATCACCAAAAGGTGAATTTTTCTCTGCACACCTATAACCACTGTGCATCCCTTCGTTGTCGCAACTATAACTGGCGCACACTACTTTTGTGTCGCGTGCCAATATCCATCGCGCAAAATTTTGGTTCTTGCACTATTACCTATTGCACACACTTTTGTATCAGACGCTAATATTCTGTGCGCATTTCACTCTACGTGCTACACCATGCCAAATTTTAGTACACCCCCACCACACACCAATACTCTGCATGCACCATTAACTAAACTGTCGCTCGACAACATATACCACATTACACATGCACCAACAAAAATCCTCTGCGCTCTTCCAATACTGCACACACTACGCACGCCATTATTATGTTTGTGCACACCGCACAATGCTAAATTTAGAGTGCATACCCACACACCAACATTTTTTGTGCGGTGCCAAAATTTAGCGCGCTCACCCGCACACCAACATTTTTCTGTGCGGTGCCAAAATTTAGCGTGCGCACCAACACACCAATATTTTTCCGCTCAGTGCCCAAAATTTAGCGCGCGCACCAGCACGCTAATGTTTTTCCGCGTGGCACCAAATTTTAGCACACGCGCCCGCACGAAGATATTTTTCTGCACAGTGACCAATTTATACATATCACAATCTTTTTACTGTGCATCATGCATTTTTAGTGTTCCCACCTACACACATTCATTTTTATGCGCATCAATTTCTCGTGAATTCTGCTGCAGAAATTAGGGATTTTGCTTAACTTTTTCCCAATTTCTACCATAGACATTCTGCAACTATAAAATTTGTTCAATTTCACCCCGATAACACTAATTCAACCTCTATAACAAAAAGTCATTGCATTTTGACATTTCTGGAATGAAGTTTTCCCAAGCTCAAGTCACGAATTGAGAATGGTTAATTACTAATCTCGTTCTAATTGTCATGGCTTCACTGTAACTTCAAATTCAACCAAGTCTAGGTTTGAATTTGCTAGAACATATATTAAATCAAGAATATCTCACCACTTGGTTGAATTTCTCAATTTTCCCATGAATTTAACAACAAAAATTGGGAATTTTCCCAATTCCACGTCATTGCTCCTAAATTTTACCATGGATTCTCTGTGACTTGAAATTTGGCCACTTCGAAATCAAATCTCTATGAAATTACGCTTCAACTCAACTTTCTCGACCCATCCAGACTTAGTGTTGAAAAATCAAGATCTGATACCATATTGTAACATACCCAGCCACCCAGGTCGGGCCATGATACATGAGAGAACATTTTTCATTCTCTTCTCAACATACTATAACATACCCATCATCCAACTGAGCTATGCCACATAATTGTTTTTTTGAACTGCATGCAATTAAAACATATACACACAGAACTCTTATGGAAATTAATATATAAAACTTAAACAAATAAATACATTCTGTAAATGCACAAATTCATACTGAAATAACAATAAACATATACATGAAAGATATATCATAAATGCCCGTAAATATAAAGACAATTATAATCACACATAGGATAAACCCATAAAATTAAACATGTAAATAATAATGTAGCATGTAAATTTATCACATAATTGACACTTATCTTGGTAATAATTTCACCAACTGCGTGCAGACCTTCCGCTAACCTCCCAACCTTAGATCACACTTCTCATCACTCTTAGTAGTGGATCACCCCTGAGGTGGGACTAAACTCCACCTGGGAAAATGGATTCCTAACCAAGCTAATGGTTCATAGACAACGTGAAGATTCCTTCACAGGTGCCAACTCAAACTAACAGCCTACAGTACCTCATTACCCACATGCCTGTCCCACCCTAGGAAGTGTGCCCCTTCTATGCTCAATAGTCCTTCGGCTACACCACTTCCTTTCCGGGCTTCAACAACATGCCAGACAAGAAGTCTCAGAGCCCTGTAGCTACAGTTTATCACCTTCAGGAAATCAATTCTGAGAAATTATCTCACCCAGAGAGAAATTTCTCATGGGCCTGTCAACCCATCTCTTCAATATCCCACGGGCTTGACAACCTGCTTCTTCAATTCAGATCCCAAGCTATCCAACTACAAAAACAGGTATGGGAAAGGATACAGGTTCAAGTATAGTGACATGAAGGTATAGAGGATAAATGGTTGTGTGAGTGAGTGCTAATGGAATGGATGAATGGATGACTGAATGATGGAAGGAATGGGTGAATCCCCAAAATGAACTAAGTCCAAACTATATGTATACATGTCCCCAACTTGAAACTTGTCATGTTGGGAGTTACTTTGTCCCACTTGTCCCCATCTTTAGAACTTAGGATAAAATAATTATCCATACTTTATACTTTAATAAATATTAATATAATATTCCTTTTTGTCTTAATCTCCCTAGCTTAGGCCCTTTTCCTTAACTTTTAGCCCCCACCCTTTCCATAATTAGTGGAGTTTAGTCCCCCATAATATTTTATCATGGTTGGTCTATGCATAATGATGTATTTTATATTAATGATGAGACATATATAAAAATTGTCACACTGTCCTTTAGCATCTAGGCTCTCTTGCTTAATACAAACATAAGCCTCCTAGTTTATAATAACTAGCTCACTAGCCTATAAAACACAACATATACACAAAGGTGCTCTGGCCTATAAAATCACTCCCACTTAAGTTGTTGCACACGGTATCCAGGAATGTGCACACTTCATCCTTTTACTACATAGTACATGCACGCACTATGCCATGAAAGGTGCATACAAAAATGATATCAAACAACTCACTAGCTTAAGTACATTTTCATTTACATTTACAATTGGGTTCGACCTAGGTATATTACAAGAAGGTTCTTCCTCCAGAATGTTCTTAGTGGTTGGTAGTGTTGTAGGAAAATCTCCCTGCGGACAGGTAGATCGCCTCTAAGAGCTTGACCCTAACTCTATATAGAAAATGCTTAACATGGACACTGACTTCCTTTCAAATCCATCTAAACTAACACATGAGAAAGAAGGATGATAGAAGTACCTTTTATCGACATTTGTCGCTGCACACTCCGAGTTGCACTCCAATCCTTTTCTCCTCACTAAGTTCTGTGGACAAAGAAAGATATGAACACTTCCTACTCTATTGATATTAGCTTGAAAACAGATCTATCAATAAATGATAAGTTCATGTGACATTAGACACAAACTAGAAAGAAACAAGCCAAGCGTGTCATATTGATGAGAAAAACGACAGCAGTACTTACAATCGTAGATGCGAATGCGACAGCTTCATCAAGTCCTCTTCATCTAACCCTTGCCTGAAAGATCCACAACCTGGATAACAACAGCTTCACTGATCACTCTCCTTCGGCTGACTGCGAATTTCCTCCAAGATCATAAGTTTTATATCTTTAGTTCTTCCCCCTTTCCACCATCATATAGCCTGTTTATATAGGTTAAGAAGAGCTTAACCTCTTGAGTTATCTTTCGAACAAGTTGGGAACCTTCTCCTTAGATCAAGGATCTCTTGATGAAACCAATAATTTGAACACAACTGCCTCGTAATATCGAAAGATCCTCCCCTTATTCTCCTCAATGGGCCAACTACTGCCTCAAATTAGGCAGCACTCCCTTAGAAGGGGCAAAAGAGCATTGTAACTCTCCCTAGTAAGCTTTAGGGGAGCGCCAACACTTTCAAGATGAGCAACGCTCCTTCAGAGGGGGCTAGGGAGCATTATAACGCTCATTGAAGCCTTGTAGGGGAGCGCTAGCGCTTCTAGGGCTGAAATGGGGGAGCGCTCCTCCTCAAAACCTTTGTTTCAGGGCTCTCTTCAGGTGTCAAGAGTTATTTGACTTCAGTAAACTAGTTCTCCTTCTTCAAATCAAGCATATGAGATGTTATAAGTGTCTCCTTAGTGTAGTTTGTCATGGCAGTATGTCTGAACATCATTTGCGACACTTGTAACCAACTTGCGACACTTGCGAAAGTTGTAAGGAAGATGTGACACTTACAACAATTGAGAGGAACATGCGACACTTATCCAACTGAGTAATTTTGATGTGTAACAGAATGCCCCCCAAAGTATGAAGTTAGAAGATGCCAACTAGTAACTGAAATACTTTGTAGATGTCCAAGCAAGGGTATAGACTCAGAGAACCTGACAGAAGCTGCACACAAACATCCAACAAGTGTCATGAGATATTTCAAAACCCAAGGCAGGCATACCTATGCTTGGGTGATCAAGACTTAATAGGATATGGCCGCCATAAAATACACTGTGGATCCATAATTGCATTGATAAAAAGGTATAGCCACCAAAGATATAATGTGGATATATACTTTGATGACTTAGACTGATCGTAGCCATGAAGAATACACAGTGGATCTACGAGATGACAAGACATAGCCACGACCAATACAAAGTGGATCTATGTAACAATGTATGTGTTCTTTGTCCAATGGAAATTCCTTCATAGCCTGGGTGAAGCATAAACCAAAGTGATCGCTCAACCCAGGGTCTTCTTACCACTCCCAATATGGTACAAATCTGACCATGTGAATGGATGTCTTGACGTCGAACATGGCAGAAACCACTTGATTACCGGTCAATGGTGTGAACCATTAACAAGTGCGAGGGAGATCACCATTAATTTTGATGATTCCCAAGGTACCTTAGTACATTCCAGCGAATGTGAATAGATGAGATGAGGTCGAACATCCATGGAATCATTCGATCATGGGTCAATGATGTGAACCCACTGTTGAATGTGAGGAGGCCTGCCATTGAGGCATGCAGGTCCCAAAGTACTAACTATTTTCTAAGTCTGATTCCCAGATAATGTGTTGGAGTCGACAAGAATAGACTCATTGAAGGAGGGCCTTGATGTATCCCCCATCAATGACACAAAACGGACATGGAGATATGTTTGGCATATCAAATGGACATGGACTAACATAGGTTTTGAGACAAGATACTTGGGATGGCTGACTCTCGAGGCAGATACTTCCCTTGAACACTGGGGCACAACAACAAAACATGACATGGACCAATATTATGCAATGGGTAATGTGACTTGCATTGGGTGACCCAAAGGAGTGAAAGGAACTCAAAAGATTGGCTCAGTGTAGAGGTTTAGCGGGTTATGATATATGCAAATTGTTACACGTCAAAATTGCTCAGCTGGATAAGTGTCGCATTGTCCCTCTCAATTGTCGTAAGTGTCGCATCTTTCCCACAACTTTCGCAAGTGTCACAAGTTGGTCACTAGTGTCGCAAAGGATGTTCAGACATACT
>ML812397.1:49072-74254 GCA_009831015.1 Picea engelmannii
GAAATCTGCAGTCAGCTAGAGAAGAATCATCAGTGCAGCTGCTGCCATCCAGGTTGTGGATCTTTCAGACAAGGGTTAGACGAAGAGGACCTGACGAAGCTGTCGCATTCGCATCTACGATTGTAAGTACTGTTGTCGTTATTCTCATTAATATGACATACTTGGCCTGTTTCTTTCTAGTTTGTGTTTGATGCTACATGAACTTATCATTCAGTGATAGATCTGTTTTCAAGCTAATGTCAATAGAGTAGGAAGTAGTCGTATCTTCATTTGTCCACAGACATCAACGAGAAGCAAAGGATTGGAGCGCAACTCGGAGCGTGCAGGGACAAACGTCGGTTAAAAGGTACTTCTGTTACTCTTCCTTCTCATGCGTTAGGCTTAGATAGATTCGAAAGAAATTCAGTGTCCATGATAAGCACTTTTCTGTCTAGGGTTAAGGTCAAGCCTTAGAGGTCGATCTACTTGTCCGCAGGCAGATTTTCCTACAACACAAATGACAAAGTTCCATGTTCAAGGGCGACTCTAAGAAGTGTTGGATGATGTTCTCAAGAGACTGCTTGGATTGCTCCTTTCAATTTTTCCCCCATCCAGATGGATGAGTACCTCTTTTTTATTTAATGAGATCGAGGAGGATAACACATGCTTGATATAACTCACCTTCGGTAAGTTCCTCTTCCTTTGTTTAATGAACCGAAAGAAGTAAGGGTTTGTTCCCATATGGGTCTGTCGATGTGTGCTTTAACGAGTCTGAAGACAGAAAACTTGAAGGTTTTTTGGGATTATAGAGTTTGGAAAAACACTTAAAAGAGAACCCTCTCGATTCCTTTTTTGTACAGTACTCCAACGAGACCGAAAAAGGGTTAAACTATCGCTCGAAAGATGCCCTTTCTGACCTTTTAACGAGCGTAAAAGGAAGCAAGGTCGCTCGACAATCTTTTCATATTTAGAGAGTCTGAAAAGGGTTTAAAGTAGACTCCAGGGGGGTTCCTTTTTCATATGTTCGTATCTGTATAGGTCCGAAAAAGAGATAGAAGTTTACCCAGTTGCATTCTCATGTATTTACGAGCACAAGAAAGAACAAAGACTAAGATCGGTATGCCCCCAGCTTGAAAACTGGTGGCTTGACTCCAGAATGATCATCAAAGGCTGGAGACATGCCCCCCAAGCTTCAATTCATTCACCAACTTTGAGGTTGTCACCAATTTCTGTGCTAGATGGAGAAAAAGGATACAGGTGGATGAAATGAAGGTTCAAAAAAATGAGACCTAACGAAAGATTCGACTCGACATCTACGACATCTGGTGAAAGACTCAAATTGAAGGGAGAGGTGATTGTTTCATTTTTTAACGAGCTTGACATAGGAAAAGAACTATGCTCAAGGCTCTAGGTTCGATCCCCAGAGGAGTCGCCAGTTTTTGTTGTAGGAAAATCTCCCTGCGGACAAGTAGATCGCCTCTAAGAGATTGACCCTAACTCTAGATAGAAAATGCTTAACATGGACACTGACTTCCTTTCCAATCCATATAAACTAACACATGAGAAGGAAGGATGATAGAAGTACCTTTTATCGACGTTTGTCCCTGCACACTCCGAGTTGCGCTCCAATCCTTTGCTCCTCACTGAGTTCTATGGACAAAGAAAAATATGACCACTTCCTACTCTATTGATATTATCTTGAAAAAAGATCTATCAATAAATGATAAGTTCATGTGACATTAGACACAAACTGGAAAGAAACAGACCAAGCATGTCATATTGATGAGAAAAATGACAACAGTACTTACAATTGTAGATGCGAATGCAACAACTTCACAAGTCCTCTTCATCTAACCCTTGCCTGAAAGATCCGCAACCTGGATAACAGCAGCTTCGCTGATCACTCTCCTTCAACTGACTGTGAATTTCCTCCAAGATCATAAGTTTCATATCTTTAGTTCTTCCCCTTTTCCACCATCATAAAGCCTGTTTATATAGGTTAAGAAGAGCTTAACCTCTTGATTTATCTTTGGAACAAGTTGGGAACCTTCTCCTTAGATCAGGGATCTCTTGATGAAACCAAGAATTTGAACACAACTGCCTCCTAATCTCGAAATATCCTCCCCTTATCCTCCTCAACGGGCCAACTACTTCCTCAGATTAGGCAGCTTCCCTTAGAAGGGGCATCAGAGCACTGTAACGCTCCCTGGTAAGCTTTAGGGGAGCGCCAACACTTTCAATATGAGAAACACTCCTTCAGAGGGGGACGGGGAGTGTTATAACGCTCCTTGAAGCCTTGTAGGGGAGCGCCAATGCTTCTAGGGATGAAATGGGGGAGCGCTCCTCCTCAAAACATTTGTTTCAGGGCTCTCTTCAGGTGTCAAGGGTTATTTGACTTCAGTAAACCAGTTCTCCTTCTTCAAATCAAGCATATGAGATGTTATAAGTGTATCCTTAGTGTCGTTTATCATGGCAGTATGTCTGAACATCATTTGCAACACTTGTAACCAACTTGCGACACTTGCGAAAGTTGTAAGGAAGATGCGACACTTATGACAATTGAGAGGAACATGTGACACTTATCCAGTTGAGTAATTTTGATGTGTAACAGAATGCCCCCCAAAGTATGAAGTTAGAAGATGCCAACTAGTAACTGAAATACTTTGTAGATGTCCAAGCAAGGGTATAGACTCGAAGAACCTGACAGAAGCTACACACAAACATGCAACAAGTATCATGACAAATTTCAAAACCCAAGGCAGGCATACCTATGCTTGGGTGATCAAGACTTAACAGGATATGGCCGCCATAAAATACACCGTGGATCCATAATTGCATTGATAAAAAGGTATAGCCACCAAAGATACAATGTGGATCTATACTCTGATGACTTAGACTGATCGTAGCCACGAAGAATACACAGTGGATCTACGAGATGACAAGACATAGCCACGACCAATACAAAGTGGATCTATGTAACAGTGTATGTGTTCTTTGTCCAATGGAAATTCCTTTGCAGCCTGGGCGAAGCATATACCAAAGTGATCGCTCAACCTAGGGTCTTCTTACCAATCCCAATATGGTACGAATTTGAACATGTGAATGGATGTCTTGACGTCAAACATGGCATAAACCACTTGATTACCAGTCAATGGTGTGAACCGTTAACAAGTGCGAGGGAGATCACCATTAATGTCGATGATTCCCAAGGTACCCTAGTACATTTCAGTGAATGTGAATAGATGAGTTGAGGTCGAACATCCATGGAATCATTCGATCAGGTGTCAATGATGTGAACCCACTGTCGAATGTGAGGAGGCCTGCCATTGAGGCATGCAGGTCCCAAAGTACTAACTAGTTTCTAAGTCTGATTCCCAGATAATGTGTTGGAGTCGACAGGAATAGACACATCGAGGGAGGGCCTTGATGTATCCCCCATCAAAGACACAAAACGGACATGGAGATATGTTTGGTAGATCAAATGGACATGGACTGACACAGGTTTTGAGACAAGATACTTGGGATGGCTGAATCTCGAGGAGGATACTTCCCTTGAACACTGGGGCACAATAGCGAAACATGACATGGACCAATATTATGCAATGGGTACTATAACTTGCGTCAGGTGACCCAAAGGAGTGAAAGGAACTCAAACGATTGGCTCGGTGCAGATGTTTAGCGGGTTATGATATATGCAAATGAAAAAGTGTCGTGTTCAAGGGCGACTCTAAGAAGTGCTGGATGATGTTCTCAAGAGACTGCTTGGCTTGCTCCTTTCAATTTTTCCCCCATCCAGATGGACGAGTACCTCTTTTTGATTTAATGAGATCGAGGAGGATAACACATGCTCGATATAACTCACCTTCGGTAAGTTCCTCTTCCTTTGTTTAATGAACTGGAAGAAGTAAGGGTTCGTTCCCATATGGGTATGTCGATGTGTGCTTTAACGAGTCCAAAGACAGAAAACTCGAAGGTTTTTCGGGATTATAGAGTTTGGAAAAACACTTAAAAGAGAACTCTCTCAGTTCTTTTTTCGTACAGTAGTCCAACGAGACCAAAAAAGGGTTAAACTATCGCTCGAAAGATGCCCTTTCTGACCTTTTAACGAGCGTGAAAGGAAGCAAGGTCGCTCAGCAATATTTTCATATTTAGAGAGTCTGAAAAGGGTTTAAAGTAGACTCCAGGGGGGTTCCTTTTTCGTATGTTCGTATCCGTACGGGTCCAAAAAAGAGATAAAATTTACCCAGTTGCATTCTCATGTATTTACGAGCACGAGAAAGAACAAAGACTAAGCTCAGTATGCCCCCAGCTTGAAAGCTGGTGGATTGACTCCATAATGATCATCAAAGGCTGGAGATATGCCCCCGAAGCTTCAATTCATTCCCCGACTTTGAGGTTGTCACCAATTTCTGTGCTAGATGGAGAAAAAGGATACAGGTGTATGAAATGAAGGTTCAAAAAAATGAGACCTAACGAAAGACTCGACTCGACATCTACAAGATCTGGCGAAAGACTCAAATTGAAGGGAGAGGTGATTGTTTCATTTTTTAACGAGATTGACACAGGAAAAAAACTATGCTCAACATTCCAGGTTTGATCGCCAGAGGAGTCACCGGTTTCTGTTGTAGGAAAATCTCCCTGCGGACAGGTAGATCGCCTCTAAGAGCTTGACCCTAACTCTAGACAGAAAATGCTTAACATGGACACTGACTTCCTTTCAAATCCATCTAAACTAACACATGAGAAGGAAGGATGATAGAAGTACCTTTTATCGACATTTGTCCCTGCACGCTCCGAGTTGCGCTCCAATCCTTTGCTCCTCGCTGAGTTCTGTGGACAAAGTAAGATACGACCACTTCCTACTCTATTGATATTAGCTTGAAAACAGATCTATCAATAAATTATAAGTTCATGTGACATTAGACACAAACTAGAAAGAAATAGGCCAAGCGTGTCATATTGATGAGAAAAACGACAACAATACTCACAATCATAGATGCGAATGCGACAGCTTCGTCAAGTCCTCTTCATCTAACCCTTACCTGAAAGATCCACAACCTGGATAACAGCAGCTTCACTGATCACTCTCCTTCGACTGACTGTGAATTTCCTCCAAGATCATAAGTTTCATATCTTCAGTTCTTCCCCCTTTCCACCATCATAGAGCCTGTTTATATAGGTTAAGAAGAGCTTAACCTCTTGAGTTATCTTTGGAACAAGTTGGGAACCTTATCCTTAGATCAGGGATCTCTTGATGAAACTGAGAATTCGAACACAACTGCCTCCTAATCTCAAAATATCCTCCCCTTATTCTCCTCAACGGGCCAACTACTACCTCAGATTAGGCAGCGCTCCCTTAGAAGGGGCATCAGAGCACTGTAATGCTCCCTGGTAAGATTTAGGGGAGTGCCAACTCTTTCAAGATGAGCAACGCTCCTTCAGAGGGGGCTGGGGAGCGTTATAACGCTCCTTGAAGCCTTGTAGGGGAGCGCCAGCGCTTCTAGGGCTGAAATGGGGGAGCGCTCCTCCTCAAAACCTTTGTTTCAGGGCTCTCTTCAGGTGTCAAGAGTTATTTGACTTCAGTAAACCAGTTCTCCTTCTTCAAATCTAAACATATGAGGTGTTATAAGTGTCTCCTTAATGTCGTTTATCATGGCAGTATGTTTGAACATCATTTGCGACACTTGTAACCAACTTGCGACACTTGCAAAAGTTGTAAGGAAGATGCGACACTTACGACAATTGAGAGGAACATGCGACACTTATCCAGCTGGGTAATTTTGATGTGTAACAGGTAGCACTATATAAAGGTGTTCAAACAAAGTAATTGGATATGAAGAAAAGTATTGTATTTGGAGCTGAAGCTCATTAGGAGTGTTATCACTGAAATATCATTCTCAACATTGCATGAAAATGGTTAAAGAAAAACAACAATGCCAACAACAATTAGTCCACCTACAACGCCAAACTGCAATCAAAATTAAAAAAACTATACAATTGGGTCAAAAATTGAAATGTGAAGATTCACTAAAGGAAGCTTGCACATAGTACACAATGTGCGCAGGCCAACACAACCCTCAACGTGCATAATGTGCCAATTGCGTGAATGTGTACAAGACAATCTGTGCACTTCTATGAACAATGCATTTATGGATCTTTTCTTCCCCTCAAGCACTTATGGACCAACCCCCAACATGATTTGACCTTCATATATGAGCAAAATCCAAATGGGAGGCTAGTCAAGGACTAGAGGGTGCCCTAAAAGGCCCCTTGTTCACACTATGAAAAAATTACATTTTTCCATGTATGAATGTTATAAATAAGATCCATGGGTTCCCTAAGAAACCAATATCTTCATAGTATTATTATGTTGCAAGAATTCTCCCTTGAGAATCCTCTTTTTTCTTTGGAGCCTTCAAACACCATTGTAATAGGCCATTCCACTCACCTCTTGAGGGAATGAGCATTGTTGTTCTTCACCATTTTTCATTTTCTTCCATTGTATGAAGTGATCTCCATTGGGGAACTCAAGATCCCTCACAAGGAGGAAGAGGGGACTCATAATTCCCTATTTTTCTCTACGATGTTTTGCCTACTAATCTATTGATCCATTAGTAGCATTATGTTGGTCATTGCTTAATTTTCATGGTTCTAATTTTCCCATGATTTCTAACTTTTATTTCTTAGTTGTTTTTGTTTATTTATTTGTTTTTATATGTGTTTGGATTGTTTAACCCACTCAAAAAACTTCTGTCTTGTCTAGAAGGCTCATCTAGACATGCAAGTGTTGTTGTTTTTCTCACCCAACTGAAAAAACCAACACAATAGATTGGCGACCATACTGGGGATCAATATCAAATTCCTCCCTATTTGAGCTTAGAAAGCACTTCCTTTTGATTTTTTTGTCTTGCAGGTACTAAAACCGGCCTAGACCAACCTTCCAAAGCCAAAATTTAGAGTCGGGGAAGGGGTATTTCACTTGGAAATTTCTCCCCCGACGCTTGACATGAAGTGTGTAGATTTTCCTACCCACAGATGCGCACTCTATGCATTGTGTGTGAAACATGCCTCTTTACACTACACATTTTGTGCCCTATGCATGCTTTTCATAATTGTAACCCACACATAACTCCATTTTTTCAAAATTGTAAGGGTTTTTATGAATATTTGAAGGCCCCTAGCCTTCAGATTTTTATTTTCATGCACTTTGTAAGGAAACTACACTAAACTTAGAGTCCTTTCCAATATGAAAGGTTAGCTAACATAGGCACTTATAGGTTAAAAAGAACCAATATTCTCCTCTTTTTCTTGGTTTCCACATGGATGGATTATTTGGCTTGTAAAATTTTAAGTTGAGGTTATTGCTTTCATACATAAATCACTTAAATTGGGACTAAAAGTTAACTTTAACCCTCAAGTATGCTCTTACCTCACACCTTAGTGTGATATTGGGAATAATAAAGGTGGTTAAAGGGACATTTCATCTCACTTAACAAAAATCTTTAGGAGAGGAGAAATCCCCCATAGTGTTCCTCTTAGTTTTTTTGAAATCATCTTAAAGTTTTGTAAGGGCCCATACATGCCCACATGTTGCAAATTTAGGATAGTTTCTTAAAATTTCTTTTTCAGTTTACATAAAAATCTAGGGAAGTTTAAATATCAAAGTAATGGGCCCATACATGCCCACATGATTGCAATATAGGATAGTTTCAAAGATTTCTTAGTGTAAACAACATTTAGGGAGTATAAAGGATTTGTAAAGGACCCATATGTCCACATTGCTATTTCTATAGGGCTTTAAATATTCTGCAAGGTTGTACCAAAGACACATAGTAAGATAGGTAAAGAAGATTTGTAAGGACCACAGGAAGTCCACATGTTGCAATTTCACACTTAACTTATTAAAATATTTGCACACTTTTCACTTTCTTGCACATAAAGCCACTCCTCACACACATAATTTCCATTTTGAATAGTGGAGGTTGAAGTAGATTTTCTCCAAAGGAATTCTGAAATGTCCCACTACTTCTTTGGAAATTATCCACACCCATTAATTCAAACGAGATTGGTCCACACCCCCAATCTCTCAGCCCATCACATATAATTGTTTTCTAAAAACACACTAAGTTTTCCTCCACAGGAGGTGCCAATGTTTTTTTTAGTTTAGGTATGATCTTAGGGGTAGGCATCCAAATAAACCCCCATTATCTGGTTCTAACATTTTCAAACAATAGAAATTTAGAAATAGAGAACTTTTTAATCCTCCAAGTCAAGTGTTCCTACACCATAAGGCAGGGAGATACCCGTGAAGGGTCAAAGGCTAAGGCCTGGTTGTTTTGTGCATTCCACCTTGAGTCACCCAACTCTTGGAAGGGAATCCATCCTATGACCCATTTATGAGGTCGAAAATCTAAATGCTACACTTTGCCTGAGGTACCTAGTGACCAAACATAGGACATATACCTAGGTGGCGATTATGGGCTACAATCACACCTTAATCAGATTTTGTGTGGCTATTGGGAACTATCACCAACTCTTTTGGGATATGCACCCTCTACCACTCATTATAACTGATTGCTTCAACCTTCACTAGTTCCTCTTCCGATGGCTTCAAACCCCACTGTTGAGTGTTATTGTAAGGCCCAGTGCTATTTGAGAGGAAGGACGATACGCCTTTTAGGACACGAGAATTTGTTTTTATTTGTTCCCCCATGTGGACAAAATCCACCTATCCACATGCTTGTTTATTTTACAGTTGATTTATGTATGATTCTTATTTGATTCCATGAAATTGTGAGTTACAATATCTTGTGAAGGTCAAAAATATACAAAGCTCTTGTTCATTTATTTCTCTCTTGTCACTATTTTCACACATTCACTTTGCTAGTCGAAAACCACAGGGTACCCACAGGATCCCCATCATTCTAGACACTTGCAGAATCTCCATACTATTCTAGGAGGAGTCCCTAGTCATGCTAAATCATCGAATCAAACATCTCACACTCCCGTAAGTGCTATTGTTTTGGGGTCAACTTTACTTGGTTCCACTTTTCTTGGGTCCAATTCCCAAGGCCATCCATCCACTAGTTCTCCTTCACAAGGAGGAGGGGGGGAAACTTATTCTCAAAGGAGAAGTACAAACCCACCAAATATCTCTCAAGGGATAGGTCCACTACCTTCTCACAAGATGGTTGGAACTAATCCTCCAAAAAATATCCCTATGCCATACTTGGCATCCCTTAACATTCCCGATTTAACCAAACTCACGAATGATCCCATTTTGCATAATCCCACTTGGCCCAATATGCTTACAAAATTTCCTTCAAAAATTCCAATGTTTGAAGGAAAACCAGGGGATGATCCCGCCAACCATGTTATGACCTTCCACTTATGGTGCTCTTCAAATAGTATCATGGATGATTCCATCCCCTTAAGTTTGTTTCAATGAAATCTCATTGGTTCCTCCGCCAAATGGTATGTGGAGGAACATTTAGGGTCCCATGTGACCTTTGAATCATTGGCCAAGGCCTTTTTGTCATTTTTCCAACTACCATTTCATCATGATACTGGATTAGAACTCCTCTTAGAGTTCAAACAAACTATATCTATCCATATATCTTATCACATGCATGAATGGCGTCGATTTAGTAGTTACTCATTTGGTTTCTCAAATTACTCATCTCTGTTATCACCAAGGATGTCACATCCACTTTTCCTCAATTAGAAGAGGAATATCAGAAAGGCCCAACAATTTGACCTCATCTATGCTCAATCAAGTTACTTATACATAGTGTTACATGATGCACCCAAACCCATACCATTTGGCTAGGACAAACCTAAGATGTCCCATGCTAGGGATGGGTTGATTGGTTCCATGACGCACCACAAACCTTACATCCAACTGTAACCTATTTATGGTGCACCTCAGTATCCACAAACATATGGAGGGTCATATTATTACCCTCCCCCCACTCACCAATAGTCATATTCTATTGTTCCCCCTCAACTGTTGGGGGGACCCCCACAAGTACCCCAGATAAATCTGGTCTCTCAATCAAGTGCGGGTCAACCCCAAACCTCTACATGTGACCATAACAGTTGTGGAGGTACTTCCACTTCCTATACTCCATATGGATCGTCCCCCCAAAACAATTCATATTTTCCATTTCCTGATCCTCCACAATGAGTTTCTCCTCCACAAGGAAAACCATATATTAGCGTTAACTTTGTTCAACCCTCTCCCGTTCAACAATTTCATAATTTTGAACAGTTGAATATGGAAAATCCATCCCATCATCCAAATAATTCCAAGAATAAAGGAAAAAAATGAAACAACAACAAAAACAACCCAAGACAAGGAGGAAATAACCCCCAACAAAACCATCCTGTTGGGGGAAACCAGAACCCCCAAGGGGACAAAAAAAACAAACAGTCAAGGAAGAACAACAACAATCCCAGGATAAAATTCCCTTGCATTCTCTATGGTGAGTATGGACATTGTAATTACCATTTCCCCCAAATTGTCGACTTCAAACAGATGAAAGAGTCCATGAATGCACAACATCCTCCAGTGTTGCCTGCCCCTTAAAAGGCCCCAAAACATTGCTTGCAACAACCACCTTTGGCTGTATTGAAAAAACCTATTCCACACTAAGGTTTGATGAATACCCAACAGGAGGTGTAACCTGATCCCCCATAAATGGGGCAATATCAAAACCCATGTCCCATTGTACCTAGAAATCCGGTCGATCGCAATATCCTCCTCACCAACGAAGAAGAGATTCTTATATAAACACATGGTCATCAATACAACATGCCTCCTGAGTCTACCCCAACCACCTCATAAGTGTCTTTCGCTACAACCATACAACCATTGATGATTCCATGCCCTAAAAATGACCCAAACCCTCATATACCTCACATTCCATTACGACGGAATGTCAATAACCCTCATGCTAGGGAAACACACAATTAAAGTCTAGTTGATGACTTAGCTCACTCTCCTGCAACCATGTCTGTATTGAAGGTACTCCAAACTTGTCCAACTCAATGGAAATCCTTACTTTTCGCCTTGGGGGTAGTCGACCCAGCTGATACTTATTGAAATATTGTAACTACAAAGAGTATTCTATTTATTATTTAGTTTTTATTCATTAGATCAATCCCCTTTTGTGGATTTATCATGTCTATTACACATTATTTTAGTCATCCCTATGACCTTTAATGATGTAAACCTATCTATTGCCTTTAGAAGGGTCAGTGGCCTGAGTTCCTGAAGGGAGAAGGGAGAAGAACTTTTCCTGAGAAAAGAAGTTGCATTTTCCTTTGTAAAAACCCTATAAAAAGGAAGTTCGCAGGTTTCTCTATAGGTAGGGTGTGAGAATTCCTGATTCTCATAGGTTGCACCATAGCTGGGTTGTGAGAGGTTCACAGGTTGCTCTATAGGCAAGGTGCAAGAATGCTTACACGTGGGAAAAATGAGTGTTTTCTCGAATATTCTAGAAAGAGAAACTTCCATGGTGAGGTGGCATACAAATGGTTTGGATCTTACTCACTTTCATGATTTAGTGGGATCATCCTAAACTCCTCACCTTATCCTCTTCAACTTATAAAAGGAGAGGAGCTCTCATGGAGAAAGTTAGCTTGGAGATTTTAGGATTGGCTAAGTTGGATTTGTCTTGGAATTATTAGCTTGGTTAGAGTGTCTTTGAGATTTGCTTTATCAAGATAGATTGTGAGTAGCGATCGGATCCATGGTCTCAAAATCCTTGGAGCAAGAAGTGTGTGGGGAACGAAGGATAGTTGGAAGGGACCTTATGACATCAAGGCCATGGTTGTAATCTCTCTTTCACATTTAATATGATACAGTAATATGATTCTTTCCTATAAAGCTTCTTGTGTTTTATTGTATGATTCCTTGATCACACACATAGGTTTATATTGAGTTTATGCTATTACTATCACTTTGGTTGGTTGCATTCTTTTGTAGGATCATCATTGTATGAGCATTGGAATGGAGCTAGGATGGCGATGGCGAGAGGAAGCGACATTTAAACGGTATGTCACCCAGACCTCTTTGGTTAGTAAATTCAATATTTAAAACTTAAGGAAAGTGTCATGTTCTGGTGTGTTTTGTTCTATATATAGGTGGATCTAGGGTGATCAGTTAGTCTTCGCACCTACCGATTAGTCCGATAACAATGTCAGGCATTGTAATTGACCAAATCCCATTTTGTGGATTGGTGAAGCCCTAAATATATAGTGAAACTTAAGAATTCATTCCCCAGGATAATTAAAGTGATTTTAACCACTAAGAAGACAATTCAGCCCTGCCTAGTGCAGAGACACCTTTCAACACCTGCTAGTTTGTATAAATAAAGGAAGTCAACACCTCATTATCTCACTCACTCATTCGCTTATCAAGTGTGCAAGTTTGGTAGCTATAGTTGGGAGAAGAAGGAATAGAGAGGCATATTTCTCAGTGTTGGATATTCTCTAGTGTTTTGGTTTATTGTCTTGGCATTGTCTTGGCTATCTATATTAAGGAAGTTTTGATGGGTTTTCTCCCCCATGAGGGTTTCTCAGGATAAATGTTGTGTATCTTGTGATTGTGTTTCTCTTAGTGATCCTACCTATGTTATTTTTATCTAGTAAATTGAGAAGAAACCTAATAATAGCTTAAAATTTAACATGGTATAAGAGCTAAGATGAAGAGAACATCTTTCACTAGATAAGAAAAAACGTCAATGTTGTCATACAAGAAAATTAGGGTTTTCTATTGAAGAGGAATTTCATCCTAAAACTCATCAAGGAAGTGCACCATAGCCTAGAAAAATCTTTGGCAGTATCAGCACATTGTTTTAGTGGACAGAGCCTTCAAAAAGTCAAACTCTAGTTTTTGACTAGTACCAAAAAATTAGAAAACTAGAAAAACCAGGAAACTAGAACCAATACCAGAAGTATCAGTCCAGATTTTCGCAAGCTCAATTTCAAGGGGTAAAATTTGGATTTTTAGAAATTTGATTGCACTAGCTTACTTGCCGCAGCTCATCGCATCTAGCCCCTAGATTAGAATTTGAAAATTTGAAGTTTGAAAAATTAGGTTTTCCTCATAAAACCCTAAGTTCCAAATAAAGTACAAGTTGCAATATAAATTGTTGTTACAACTGAAGTTCCAATTGCAGTGAAAGATTTTGTAAAGTGTTTTCCAACCTTAAAGTTGAAACACCTCTAAAATTTTGAAAGTTTTTTGCCTATCATCGCTGCTACTGGATGGAACCACCACTCATCGATACTATCAGAGGTATGTACTTACATATGTTTCAACTATATTATTATAAGGGGTACTTGCAGGATAAAGGATCTCCTATCATAGATCCAGAAGGATTTTAGATCTAACATACTACGAAGACTAATGCACCCTAGGTTTAATTATCTTGATATGCATCTATTTGTTATGAAATGTTTTTGACCTTATGAACATCTAGGTGGTCTTGGTCCTAAAGTATACACCTCACTGCTAAAGGGAAAAGCTAGGCCACCTCAAGTTTTGGGATGAATTTTCTTTTGATAATTTGATTTTTTGGGTCAGTTAGAGGGTTGGTTTTAGCAAGATAGGATCATGGTTGGGTTGGAAAAATGATATGGATGAGGGTCCTCCTTGGTTGGTGGCACACTAATGGAAGACAAGTGAAATAATAGAAAACAAAGGGAAACAACAGATTACTCAATGAATAATATGCTGCAAGAGGTTCACTACTTAAAATATCGTTTCAAGACATTAAACATGTATCAAAAACACAATTTCTCCCATAGGTTGCAATAAAAACAAATATTCACCAAGCATTAGTTTTTCTCATAGGTTTCATATCAATAAAGATGAGTTATACCATAGCCGAAGGAAATGAAATGTACTTTGCACAAATAAAAAATTGCATTCAAGATAAGATAAAAACACATGAAGATTTGAACAAAACACCGTCATCAAGAGTATATTCACCAGGTAGATATTTTTAATCCATGCATAGAACGGGTTCAACCAGTCTCATGTATTTCTATCCTTTCCCAAAAATTGAACCCTCAAAACATACAAAAACTACATATTTATCAGAGTTGCAGAGCCTCTCGTCCATCTGGGACTGAGACTTAACTCTACATTAACAATTGTAGAATGAATAATTAACTTTACTAAAACACCACTGGAGTAAAGAAATGTATACTTAACACTTGAACTAATAAAAAAGAGTGGTTCTTGTTATCACTGAAATTTCGTCTGCAAATGGTCATAGGAATCCAACATCTCTAAACACCTATTAGTTCATTCATGTCCCAAAAAATGAATTTTCAAAGGGCACAAACTATATAACTGGTTATAAAATTGACATGTGAAGAAACAATATAGGAAGCGTGCTCACATGTGCATGCCAAAAAATCCAAAAGAGCGAACATGCGCAACTATGTTCGGCAAAAGCCGCACACTCCTGTGAACAACGCATGTATGGTTCTTTTTGGCCCCTCACCCACTTCTAGTTCAGCTCCCAAGCTGACTTGACCCTCAAATCCAAGATGAATCCAAGTGGGGGGCTGGTCAAAGACCTAAGGGTGCCCTAAAGGGCCCCTTGTTCACACTAAAGACCGGTTGGATAATGCCTCAAAGATTTCCTATAAAAAGAGGCCATGGGTGCACTATGAATTCAATAATCTCATTGTATTGTTATGGTGCCTCTATTCTCCTACAATAAACCTCTTTCCTTCTTGGATCATACTAGCATCATCTCATTAAGCTATTCACCTAACCTCTTGAGAGAATAAGCTTGGATTTCTTCACCATTTCCTTTCTAGTTTTTCATTTGTAAGAAGATCTCTCACATAGGGTATTCAAGAGCCCTCTCTTGGAGGAAGAGGGGATCCATAAGTTCTCCTTTTTCCTTGGTGTTTTCCCACTAATACAATCTATCCATTGGTGGCATGAGTATTGGTCAATTGTTTGATTAATTTTGGTTCTAATTTCCTTATGCATTGTAGTTTTGTTTCTTTAGTTGTTATTAGCTTAGTTGTATGTTTATTTCATGTGATTGAGTCATTTGAATCATACACTAACTAATGTCCTGTTCATCTGACCCAACTAGACTTGCAAGTGTCCCTCTTTTGCTCATTCAAGTGGCAAAAAGGATACAACAAATTGGCGACAATACTAGGGAAAGGTATCAATTTTCTCCCTATTTGGGTTGTTCGAGAACTTATTTTTAATCTATTTACTTTGCAGGGATCATAACCGGCCTAGTCCTACCTATAAAGAGATAAATTCAGAGCTAGAAGAGGAGAATTTCATTTTAAATTTTCTTTTGGGACGTGTATCAGAATGTGCATGGGTGTTCCAACCCACGGGTGCATCTTCCGAGCATTGTGTGCTAACAACACTATGTTTACAAGCACATTCTACCCACAGTGTTCCAACAAGTCATTGTTTCTCTGTGCATTGGCACCACATGCGCCTCTGTTGACACTATGATTCACACATCTGTCTAGAAATCCAACATCGTAAGAGGTTTTTGTGATGTTTTGAAGGCCCCTAGCCTTCTAAATATTGATTCTATGCAATTTGTAAAAGCTCCACACATAAAGGGTTAGTCAAAACATAGGCATTTCGGAGGTTAAAAAGAACCATATTTCTCCTCTTTTGCTTTCATTTTCCACATGGATGTATTATTTTGGTTGTAAAAGGTAAGTTAAAGATCATTTTCTATCACATATATAAACACTTGCATTGAGACAATAAATCAAACTTCAATAATTGAGTATTCTCTTCTTTCACACCATAGAGCGATCTTGAGAATCAAAAAAATGATTGAGGGAAGATTTCATCTCCCTTAAAAGAAAAATCTTTAGGAGAGGACAAATCCCCCCTAGGGCCCCTCTTAGTTTCTTTTCAAAACATCTTAAAATTTGTAAGGGCCCATACATGCCCACATGTTGCAAAGATAGGATAGTTTTTGAAACTACTTTCTTAGTTTACATCACTAGGGGAGTTTAAAGGTTATTGTAACGGGCCCATACATGTTCACATGCTTGCAATCTACGATAGTTTATTGAAGCTTTCTCAGATCAAATCACATTAGGGAGTTTAAAGGATTAGGAAGGACCAATATTTCCACATGCTATTTCTTTACTAACTTTAAAATTTCTCAAGGTTGTACCAATGGCATCTCATAAGATAGGTAATCAAGACTTGTAAGGACCACACAAAGTCCACATGCAACAAGGTGATGCCTAAACTTATTAAAAATTTGGCACATTTTATCACTTGCTCACACACAAAGTCACTACTCACTCACATAATTTCATCTTGAATTGTGGAGATTGAAGTAGGTTTCCTCCAAAGGGATTCCAAAATGTCCCACTATTTCTTGAAGGAATTATCCACTCCCACTTAATTCAAACGAGATTGGTTCACACCCCCAATCTCTCAAACAATCACATCTAATTTTTTTGTAAAAACTTACTAAGTTTTCCTCCACAGGAGGTGCCAGAATTTTTTAGTCTAGGTAGGATCTCAGGGATAGGCATCCAAATAACTTCCCGTTATCTGGTTCTCACATATTCAAACATTAGAAGTTGACAATTAGGGAAATTTAAAATCCTCCAAGTAAAGTGTTCCTAACACCATAAGGCAGGGAGATACCCGTGAAGGGTCGAAGGCCAATGTATGGTTGTTCTGTGCATCCCCCCTTGAGGCACCCACCTATTGGATGGGATCCAACCCATAACCCATTTCTAAGGCTGAAAATCTAAATGCCTCACTTTTATTGAGGTACCTAGTGGCCAAATTTTAGGACATCTACCAAGGTGGAAACTGTGGGCTACAATTCTACCTCGATCAGATTTTGTATGGCTATTGGGAAATATTTCCATCTCTTTTAGGATATGCACCCTCTACCCCTCATTATAATGATTGTTTCATCCTTCACTAGTTTCTCTTCCAGTGGGTTCAGACCCAACTGTTGAGTGCTATTGGAAGGTCCAGTGCTATTTGAGAGGAAGGACATTACTTCTTCTTAGGACACGAGCATTTGTTTTCTTTTTTCTCCCACATGGAAAAAATTGACCTACCCACATGTATGCTTCTTTTCAATTGATTTCTATATGATTCTCTTTTGATTACATGCGATTGTGAGATATATTGTGAAGGTCCATATTATACAAGTCTCTTTTTCATTTCCTTCTCTCATCACCATTTTTCACAGATTCCACTTTGCTAGTCAGACATCTTAGGGGACCCACAAAATCCCTGTCATTCCAGACGCTTGTAAAATCTCCCTCCTATCCTAGGAGGATTTCCTAGTTTTGCCAACTCATCGACTCAACCATCTCACACCCCTTTGAGTGATACTATTTTTGGATCAAATTTACTTGGTTCCACTTTAGTTGGGTCCAATTCCCAAGGCCAACCATCCAATATCTCTCCTTTACAAGGAAGAAGGGGGAAAGCTTCTTATCAAGGAGGAAGTATAACCCCACCCAACCCCCCTCAAGAGTCAGGTACACAACCTGCTCACACCATGGTTGGAACTAATCCTCCAACACCACTCCACATGCCATATTTGGCCTCCCTCAACATATAGGATATGAGTAAGCTCACAAATGATTCTATATTACATGACCCCACATGGCTCGCAATGCCCACCAAACTACCTTCAAACATTCCAAAATTTGAAGGAAAGGTGGGAGAAAACCCCACCAACCATATCATGACCTTCCACTTATGTTTCTATTCAAACAACATCATGGATGACTCCATCCACTTAAGTTTATTTTAGTGCACACTCAAAAGTCCATCAACCAAGTGGTATGTGGAAAACAAATCAAGGTCCCATGTGACTTTTGAATCCTTGGCTAAATTTTTTTTGACCTTCTTTCAACTATCAGTTCGCCATGAAAATGGTCTAGAACTGCTCTCTGAGTTTAAGAAAACCTCAACCACACATATCATCGACCACATTCATGAATGATGTTGGCGACGTAGTTTATGCAAAGTAGAAACCACCAAAGACCAATGCCTTGATTGGTTTCTCAGGTCACTCATCCTTATCCTTTCCAAAGATGTAGCCTCCACCTTCCCCCAAACAAAAGAAGAAGCCATTAGCAAGGATCAACAGTATGACCTCATTTATGCATAGTCAGGATATTTGTACACAGTACTACCTGACACCCCAAGACCCATTCCATTTGGCCAAGACAAACCTGGGATGTATCACTTAGTGGATGGATTTATTGGTACCACAACACACCACAATTTGTACATCCAATCACCACCTATGTACGATATATCCCAATATCCATCGATGTATGGAGGACCCCCTTATTTCCATCCTCCCCCTTATCAACAACCATACCCCGTTGTCCTCCCTCCACCCAGAAGTGGACACTTGTTGACCCCCATGATGCACCTGACTGTTCAACCAAGTTCTGGTATGCCCTCTACCTCAACTTACACCCTAAGAACTAATGAAAGAGCTACGCCTTCCAATATACCATATGGATCATTGCCAAAAAATAATCCATATTTCCCATTCTTTGGTCCTCAATAGCCTATTTATCCTCCACAAGGACAACCACATGCTGGGGTTAACTTTTTTCAACCCTCTCCCATTCATCAATTTCAAAATTTTGAACAACTGAATATGAAAAATTTGGCCCATCAACCAAATAATGCCAAAAAGAAAGGAAAAAAATGAAACAATAATAACACAGGACCATGGGGAAACAACCCCCAACAGAACCAACCCACTAGGGGCAACCAGGATCAGGGGAACCAGAACCCCCAAGGGGGAAAATACAACACACGCCAAGGGAGGAACAACAACAACCTCCAAATGAACTTCCCTTGTGCCCTTTGCAGTGAGCATCATCATTATAATCATGATTGACCCCATATCACCGACTTCAAACATATGAAATATTCTATGAACGTTCCTTGTCCACTAGCACCGCTTTCCCCTCAGCAAGCTGCACACCAGTATTTGAAACAACCCCCCCTGACCGTATTACAAAACCCTATCCCACACCAAGGTGTGATGAATACCTAGAAAGAGATGCATCCTTCCCCACCATAGATGGGATAGTATCAAAACCCTAAAAATTCGGTGGATCGCACTATCCTCCTCAGTAGCGAAGAAGAAATTCTTCTACAAATGCACAATCGTCAATACAATGCACCCTCTGAAGCTACTCCCACCACTTCGGAAGTAGCTCCCATTACATTTGGAAAACCTTTAATGATTCCATGCCCTAACATTGAACCACCCATTTTTAGTCCTTGCGTCCCATTACGGTAGAATGTCAACAACCCTCAGGATAGAACAACACACAATTACAGTTTGGTCGATGAATTGGCACAATATCCTACAGCCATGTTGGTCTTGGAGGTCCTTCAAACCTGTCCCACTCAATGGAAATCATTTCTTTCCTCCCTTGGGGCAGTTGACCCTACTGATACTAGACTAATCACATTTTATCTCGATTGTGGGGAACCCCCTATCCCCGCTTTGGTAGCTTTCCAGATACCGGTCAAAATTCAGAACATCACAATTCATCGATGTATCATTGATGAAGGTGCATCCACATGCATCATGTCCAAAATGGTATGGTAGAAACTTGGATCCCCTGAGCTAATACCATCTACCATCACTTTGAGATCTTATGATGGATGACCATCCTCTCCTAAAGGGCTCTTTCAAAATGTCCCCATTGAACTCAGGGGAAAAACCGTTCTTATCGATGTCGAGGTTATCAATGCTCTGCTTGATTATGACATCTTGTTTGGATGTAGCTACATGTACTCTATGAAGGTTGTGGCCTGTTCTATGTTTTGAATGATGATGTTCCCCCACAATGGGAAGATCATCACCATCGACCAAGTTTCACATTACGAGCCTAACCATTCCTCCAACATCGATAACATACTATCACTTTTCCACACTAATTCCAACACCTACCCACTCACAGAGATGGGTCCCAAAATTTTCAAGGACCCATCCTAGCTAGGGACATGCCATGGAGCACCATCACTCATACATCCCTCATCACAAGTGTGTGTCATATCTTTCGATGGAACTGAAACTAGAGTTACCGTTCCTCCCGTAGAGGCTACTTGACTCCTCCATGTCCTGCTAGCAGAAGAAATCATACCTTAAGAATTACCCGAGAATGCTACGATACTACTTACTCCCAATTTCACCCTTCCCCAAGGAAAAATCCTGGTTTGGGAGATAATCCCCCAAGCCATCACTTAAATCCCCTTCTTCTACCCCCCACTAGGCATACAATATTTTCAGGTAGCCACAACACTTACCTTTCCCAACATGGTGCTTTCCATTTCAATATGGTATCTACACACACCCACGATGGTCCCTCAACCATCCCTCCCTCCCCAAATAGAGGGAATCCCAATGCATATTCTAGTACTAACTCCAACCGCACCACCTTGATCCCCACTTGCCAACACCACCACTACGACTGGGGGTAGATGGAAGAAGAAGGAAACCACCACTCCACTTCCTCCCCGAGTTCAACCTCCTCACGCACTATGCAAGAGAGAAGGAAACCCCACAAATAGATTTCCCTCTCTCCCTGAGTTACGCAATCTGATCCAAATTCCTTGAGTGACCACACCACTCATCGCTTCACCAAGCACACCCAATACTTCCACTACGTCGCCTACTACAAGAAGTAAAGGGCTGCAAACCAGATTCACATGTGCCATTTGTTCAGAGTATGGCCACTGCACTCACCATTTCCTTGCACTACCTCAATTTCGACAGATGCTAATGATAGTACCCCAAAACTTTCAGCATGAACCCTCTCTACCCATGTCATTGAGTACTTGAGTCACTGACATCCATTATTTCACAACCCCAGTCAATGAATGGATGATATTCCCTTACTCTCTTTGTGAATCACTTGATCATTTCACATACCAATGTCCTATGATCATTGAATAGAGGCATCGTCAAATGGCCCTTATTCAAGCTCCTCCAACCACCTCACTTCCCATGATACAAGTGATTCCCCCTACTCCCTCTCCAAATAATGTTCACATCACCTCCTCAGAACCTGAGATGCTTCCTATCCCTCCATGTTTCATGGATAGACTGTCTAAGGATTTACCCCCAAATCCTCCCAACTCTCTGGCTCATTTTCCTCATGAAATATTACCCTCACCCACGGTTCACAAACCACAGTGTATGAACATCTGGTTTATGTCAAGCATGCCATCACACCATCCTTGAGATACCCCCTCTACATCTTCATCACCTGAAGAAAACCATACAGTGACAGTCACCAAGGTTACTCCCCCGGATCCCTTGTATTCTTGCATTTTTCACTGCGACAAAGATATCCTAGAGGAGATAACCACACCCAATTGCCCATGGAATGTGCTCCATCACAGAGTACTCTGTCTCTCACTGGAAGCCTTCTGACCTCCTAGTCAAGCCTCCATACGCATAATCGAAACTAAGGATTTTATCCCGTCAGGGCACATAGATTGGTTAGAAAAACCTATCCTCGCCCCCGATTCTTTTGAAGAAGGCAACATGGCCAACATTTCCCCCACTATCAAAATTGACATTTCGATCAAACCAGGAATCATAGAGGAAATCACCATTGGCACCATATGCTCCCTGAAGGAACTCACATCTTACAAATCTATGTTTTAGGAATACTGAGACACTTTTTCCTGATCATACACATAGATGCCCAACCTTGATCCTTCTACTATTGAAGATTGTATCGATAGATGGCCAGATATCACCCCTATACGTCAAAACTAATGCCCACTTCACCCATCCAAAGCAACAAGTATCAAAGCTGAAATTGGCAAATTTCGCACTGTCGGGTTCATATACCCCATCACATACACGTCATGGGTTTCCAACCCTATCCCCGTTAACAAAAAATAGGGCACTATTCACGTCTGCACTGACTTTCACAACCTCAACTATGCTTGTCCCAAAGACAACTTCCCTACCCCTTTCATCGACCAAATTATCGATGATTGTGCTGACCATGAGGCCTTGTCCTTCATGGGCGGGTTCTCTAGCTAGAATCAAAACCATATTCTTCCAACAGATCAGTATAAGACCGCATTCACTACCCCATGGGGTACTTTTTCTTATCGTGTCATTCCTTTCGGACTGAAAAATGCAGGTGCGACATTTCAATGGGCCATGAATTACATTTTCGATGATCTCGCTTGCATCATCCTCGCTTACTTGGGCGAAATCACTACTCAGTACAAGAAACAAACTCACCATCTAGATGACTTATAGGTCATATTTCAATGATGTCGATAGTACAATATCCTCTTGAACCCTCTCAAGTGTGTATTCCACATCACCGCTAGATGCCTCCTTGGGTTTATCATCTCCCAACACGACATCAATGTGGACCCCCTCAAAGTTCAAGAAATCACAAAAATTCCACCACCTTGGAATTTATGCCAACTGCAAATCCTACAAGGAAAATCCAACTTTTTTCTATGCTTTGTCCCCGATTACGCCACTCACGCACATGGTTTCCTTCATTTATTGCATCATGATATCCCATTTTGATGGGATGAACATGCCCAAACCAATTTTGATGATTTAAAAGTGGCGCTCTCCAATTCCCTTTGATTAGTCCACCCGACTATGATCGTGACTACATCCTATACTTATCGGCCTCAACCGTCTCAGTAGCAAGATTTCTCGTACAACTAGGTGATGATGGTCACGAGCACGTTATTTACTACATTAGTAAAAACTCTTCAGGACCACCCCTGAAATACAACCATGAAGAAAAACTCTCCCTCGTAGTTGTCCTCACAGTCCAAAAACTGCATCATTATATCTTGCTTCGCACTACTAAAGTCATGGAAGATTCCAATCCCATGCAGTACTTGCTAATTCGACAGAAAATTAATGGTAAAATTTACCAATGGATCATCATTCTTCAGGAATACGACCTAGATTTTTCAACTCCCAAAAGCAAGAAAGTGCTCGTCCTCATTGAAATCATCATGACGTTTCCCTAAAACGCTGCTAGTTTTCCCGTCAATATGAACTTTCCTGGCGAACACCTCTTCTACACCCCCTCGGATGACCCCTGGTATGGAGACCTTATCTTCTACCTCCAAACACATAAGTTTGAGTCTCACCTCTCTAGAGACGATCATCGATGCATTCTCCATCAGGGCCCTCAATATCTCCTCATCAGTGACATCCTATATCAACGTGGGGTTGACACCATACTCCATTGATGTTTGACCATTGAGGAATATGATATATTCTTGAATGATTGTTGGCAAGGGGAAGACTCAGGGTTTAATGCTACAACAATACACCAACAAAACCCTAACTACTAGCCCTTTCAGAAACACCTGTGAAGCAGAAGAAGTATCACCCAAGGCAGAGGCAAGGGTGGTTGCAAGACTTAGGTGTCTGCAACCTTAGTTGGGACAAAAATATGTGATTATGATACTTAATAGAGCACTTAGCACCGTCAAACCCTCAATATGCAATCAATCCCCACTTCACTGATAAAACAGAGCTTCACAATGCTCACACTGATATAATGTAGTTAAGTACTTATCAAAAATAGATGGATTAGATCTAGCAGAAGCAAACACTATGTAAGGTAGCTAGAGAGGTAGTGGGGGGGCCCAGAGGGCCCATAGTGATAATAGTGGAGGTCATTCAATGTAAGATGGACTAGGTCCACTATATTATTAAATAAGACCCACTATGGTAGTTAGATATAATAAATGTAAGAGGACTTCTTAGAAGGTTCTACTTCTAGAAGATTCCTCCTCTAGAATGTTCTTAGGTGATGATAGCACTATATAAAGGGGTTCAAGAAATGTAATGAGATATGAAGAGAAGTATTTTGTTTGGAGCGATAGCTCAATAGGAGGATGCTCCCTTGAAGAGGCAAGTGAACAGGAGAGGATCCCTTCCATAATAGGATCCATTGTATGGTGTTGCCCTACCTCAAGGGTTTGATAATAATATTGTGTGGTTTCTTCTATCTTGCTTTGTGGATATATTGTGTATTCATTAATTGTGTTTATTATATCTTTAGATCTGGTATTGGTTCTTAACAAGTGGTATCAGAGCACTTTCCTTGGCCGGAGTTGTAGGCAACTATTTTTTATTTTTGCAGATTGTTTTTTCGGAGAAGAAAAAAGAGGGCCGCAACATTCCAGACATTTTTAGTATATTTTTGTGAAAAATTTACAGAAAAGGGCTGTATATATGAGTTAATCTCAGAAAAAAACCCAAGTTAAAAAAAAAAATCGTCTGAAACGGAGTCCGGAAGGTCAAGATATTGAGGTTTTAAAATCTGCAATTTTTCAGGGTTTTTTCTGCGGATGGTGGCGCGATTTATTTTTATTCTTGTAGCATTTGGAAGCCGAATTTGCCCAAGTAAATTACAGATCTTAGTTCTTCTCACAATTTCACCCAATTTCAAAAAAAAAATCATCCGAAACGGAGTCCGGGAAGAGAAGTTACGAGCATTTTAAGTTCAGCAGTTTTTTAGGGTTTTTCCAGAAAAAGCCGCGATTTTCTGTCGAAACTTCTTGGGTCTATTTTTTGAGTTTTTTCGTGACGACTGCAGGACCGAAGAGTTCATAGGGTGCTCAGATGGCTATTTCGTCTCAAACCTTGAAGGAAATTCTTGAATCATTCAAAGCCCAATTGGATGATAGATTGGATGCAATTGCACATGGCCTCACAAACAACCTCACACATAGCCTCACAGATAGCCTCACATATGGCCTCAATGATAGTTTTCGTAGTATTCAAGATTCATTGAAAAACATGCAGGAGAGATTTCTTATGCAGAGCCTCATGCATGAATATAATCAAGAAAGATATGCTTGGTATGATTTTGAGGACGATTGTGATGATTGGTATATTGATAGTTGTCATTTCTGGGATGACAACCACTTCCATATTTTATTTGATGACTCTACTCCACCTTATGTAGAGAACATAAATGTCCCATATCAGGAGCTAGTTACTAGCGTTCAGTCTGCATATTCTACAGTGGTATTATTCCTTCCAGATTCTGCTACGACCCTTTTCCACTATGTGGATGGATCTTCTTATTTGGATCCACATGATAGGTGTCAGTCTTTGGAGCATCATTTGGAGTTGGTTATTG
>ML812397.1:74304-95104 GCA_009831015.1 Picea engelmannii
GTTCCAAAATATTCTATGGGGAGTTCACAGGAGCACTTGGTCATGGGACCCGGGCTTACAATGGTGGTTGGACTACTTCAGCATAGTGGATTTCCTTTCTACATGGGACTTTGGTTCTTCAGTCTTCTTCAGCATTACAGTCCACAATTATCCATGGGATCCTGGTACATGGTTGTACATCAAGCGTTGAGGACAATGATTTCATAAGGGGGATGGAATGTAAGGTAGCTAGAGAGGTAGCGGGGTGGCCCAGAGGGCCCATAGTGATAATAGTGGAGGTCATTCAATGTAAGGTGGACTAGGTCCACTATATTATTAAATAAGACCCACTATGGTAGTTAGATATAATAAATGTAAGAGGACTTCTTAGAAGGTTCTACTTCTAGAAGATTCCTCCTCTAGAATGTTCTTAGGTGATGATAGCACTATATAAAGGGGTTCAAGCAATGTAATGAGATATGAAGAGAAGTATTATGTTTGAAGCGATAACTCAATAGGAGGATGCCCCCTCAAAGAGGCAAGTGAATAGGAGAGGATCCCTTCCATAATAGGATCCATTGTATGGTGTTGCCCTACCTCAAGGGTTTGATAATAATATTGTGTGGTTTTTTCTATCTTGCTTTGTGGATCTATTGTGTATTCAGTAATTGTGTTTATTATATCTTCAGATCTGGTATTGGTTCTTAACACACTAATCACATTCATAGAAGTCAGATTTAACATTCTTATACATCATTAGGAAAAAGCATGAACAGATTTATCTATCTCTATCAAATCACTTAGAAAGAGAGTCATAAAGACATTAAGACAAGCACATAGCATAACAACAAATTATTTATGCAGTTCACCCCCACCCTGGGGCTATGTCCACCAACTCTTCTTATTTATTGTCTTAAGTCAATCGGTTACAAGAACAGAGCCTCAAAAACCTTACTCCACACAGGACAAAATATCTGCACAGCTCACTAGATCCTTCTTCCTTGCATTACAACACTAAGCCTTCCACAATCTGCTACAAGGACCTGCACTTAGCTCTGCAAGTATCTTATAGTCATGCACAAATAACTTATAGACTCTACTTGCACTTATCATACATTCACATCACATATATGAACCACACTTCTATCTAGCCTAAGCTTCTATTTATATATTACAAAATATGCCTAAACATGGGTAAACGCATGGGCCGACATCCCATTCCCGTTACATATTCCCACATCCCAAAAAGGACCCAAAAAGGGGTTGAGATCCCGCTATCTCTGCTTCATCTTGCGCTCCTCCTTTGATAGGCTGTTGAAGTCAAAAAACATATCAAACTTGACCAGATATCAACAAAACCTGGTCAAGGGCCAACATGCCCCCAACACTCACCCGTGACTCATCCAGAGTCACTCTGATGTAGGAAGTTCTGCTTCGAGATTTGCTCGAACTGCTTCAACTTGTTGTTGTGCTACATGCTCTTTTTCATTAAATTCTTGAATGATTGCGTCATTCATAGGTCCTTCCAGGCACTGTTCTATCGTAGTGCTAACCTGCTCTAGTTTTTCTCCCTGGCCTTCTACCTTTGTAAAAAACTGATAGGCCTTATCTTGTACTAGTTGGAGTTTCTAAGTTATCTCCATAACTCTGCTCTAGATATTATGGATTTGATGCTGGGAAGTTCATTGCTCTTGATATATCTTCATTCTCTCCACAGTCGACAGAGACTTTAGCTGCGCCTGTAGGGTTTCTACGTGCTACTTCACTTCCTAGAGTTGTGACTCCAGTGCATGCAACTTTGGGTTCAGGGTAAATTTCTCATACATCTGAGCACTGCAATTAGAAAATTGCTTGCATTCTAAGGTAAGGGCCTTCTTTCTGTCAACTGTGATGTAGGCAGTGGCTTCTCATTGGTCCCTTATGTCATATGGAGCCTCAGGTACAGTGTGTAGTTCTAAATATGCAATGTGTTGTTGTAGCTGTTGGATCACTTCTTTAAGTTCCACTACTTTCTTCATGATTTGATCCTCTGCCTTTACTTCTACGATAGTCATAGAGCGAAGTGCTCTGTTGACCATTTCTTTTACTTCAAGTTGCTTCATGAGCAATTGTTCCTTATCTTTCTGCAGTTGGGATTTTTATTTGTCAAACTTTTCCTGGAGAGAAGGCTTCTCCCATTCTGCAGTACTACATTTCTCTACAAGGACTCCTTATACTTGTGTTAAATCCTTGGTGGCTTGCATTGTTTCTTCTTGTGCTCGTCGAAGGAAAGCTTCAACTGTATCAGCTATTCGGTGGAGTTGAGCTGGCTCATCTCCTAGTTCTAGCATTCCTAATGGATGAGGTGTAGTGGAGACTACGTGGCTGGACTGTAGTGCTTGTTGTACTCCTTGGAGCTCAATATCAATTCTATTGTACATCGCTTCCTGCTTAGCCTCTTATTTCTCTACTATCTCTAGTGAAGCATCATTTAGGGCCACTATAATAAAATCAAGGTCATCTAAGGTGAAGATAGTCTACATTTTTGTCATAGAATATTTCGATTTCTTCCGAGAGGAAGGATTTGGGGGGGAAACCTTTGTTTTATTCGAGGGGTCCTTCTCATCTCGAGGTGATGTAATCTCTCCTTTCTTCTATTCAACTTCAATGCCATCTATCTCTGCTCTATCACCTCCTTGCTCTGGTGATATGGAAGCAGTCTTCATGGATGCACTATCTAAATCTTGAACCTCTTTAGTTTTCTTTGTCTTGCTAGGTCCGGGTGTATCATCTGTAGTTTTTGGACTGTCTATATCAGATATCTCCACAGGGTCTGCTGGAATGAGGAGGTCCGCCAACCACTCCTTGGTGAGCTCCTCCAATTCCTCCTCCATTATCTCGTAATAGGACTGAAGTTTCTTCTTGTGCTCATCAACATGTGTTGTGATGTAAATGAAATGGCGGTCCGCACTGAATTTCTTCAAAGGCCAGAACCTATGTAAAGTATTTGGAGTTATGTGAGGCATAGACTATATGACTACCTTCAACTGGTTGTAGTATGCATGAAATATAGCATTGGACTGCCACTGTTTATTCATGTCACTTGAATACCAGTGTGCTGAACTTCACATCCAATGGTTCAAAGGACTCGATGTCCTGGAAGGTTACACCTTCTGGCATCTACCAGGAAATGAAAGCGATCAGGATCAATAGCTAGCTGAAGTGAAATTTGTACCCTTGATCCTAAGTTTCTCTGTAGTCAATTTCTAATTGGTTCACTAGGTACTTTGCTGAATTCATTTGTAGGCCCTTCGTGCACTTCCCTGCGAGGTCGACTACAAAACCAGTCACTTGGGTGGGTCGATTATTGCATACTAATTTTCCTACGATCAATTGACATGAGAGGCACACTATGACACTCTAGATAGAAGCTACCTTGTAGCCTCATGTGCCCTTCTCAACATTACCGTAGGTGTCCATGATCCTTTGAGCTAGAGCGTGATCCATTGTTTTTCCAGGATAGAAATCCTGTGGGTCAAAGCCTTGCATAATTATCCCTATGATCCAATTTATCAACATCGAATCCACTTTTATGCGATGGTTTAACCATAGATAACCTCCATGGTAATAAGACAACAACAATTTGACACATGCATTCACCTCTTGCTGTCGTTCGAAGTGCAGAATATTCATAACATTCAGAAGGGTGGACTGTGTGAGGTTATGGGTCCATGACTGAGGGACGATCTTCAAATTCTTTCCCTTTGTTCTGGTCAAGTACTTATGCGGGGTGAGCATGTTGTAAACTTTTCGGTCGCTGAGGCTAAAGTTGCTAAACTTCAACGCTATAATCTTATCTTGGTCTGCGTGAATTGTGTGTATCCCCTTTGAGAGGTAGGTCATGACCAAGGCATACTCAAAATCTATAGGTACGCTATCCTGGTTCACAACACCTCTCAAAGGTGGTATATAAGTAGGTAATATGCTTGGAATCATCTTATCATTCGCAAGATCATCCTTGTGCTTAGTTCGCTTTTCATCTGATGGTCAGGATGGTCCAGCTCGAGCAGTTGATAAAGAGGTTGGAATTCCTCTTATAGATGATTATTTTATACCTATGGATAATCCTCTCTCTGACATGACTCTTTCAGTCATTAGGTTGATCAAAACTTACTCAAAAACTCTTTCTGCAGCACTCAACTCGTTCGACATACACGCTCGGGGTTGAAAATTTCAGGTTCGGGGAGGGGGGGGTGGGGGGGTTTATCTTAGTCACAGTAATGAGAGAGAGAGTAGAATCATGATATAAACTCAACATAGTCTGTGGGATCAAATTTTCAATTGGAAAAACTGTTCTCGGTGCGTGGCACGGTGGGATAAATAGGTAACTCGACAATGGGTCGCTTGCAACGGGTATGAGGTCTTCATTAACTTGGTTCTATCTGTTATGGCATGGTCTCAATGGTTGAATGGAGAGATGGTTGGCCATAAATGGTTTTCTATCCATTCGGATCATTGATATAACGATTATAACGTTACCCAACGACTATATTGCTTCGCCATGGAGAAGTGCCATGTGTCGCTATTCTGATATCTCGGTGAAGCTCCAATTTTGCAAATTTTCCTTCTGTGAGGTTCCCTCTGGGACTTTATGTAAATTTTCAATCTTATCCCTCTTCTTACCTAGCTTTCTATCCTTCTTTCCAGTGAGCTTCATCTCAGTATGCCTTTTTCCATTCTGATTCTTATCTTCTTTTAACATAGTTACTTCGCGCTGTTGAAATTCTTTCCTAGGATTCAGGGGTAGTACCTCTTCTTTGTCTGGGATAAGTAACTCGGTCTTTTGTTGGTATTCTAAAGTTCTTCCAGTTTTTACATCTAGGTATCTAGTGTTAAATAACTTCGATTTGTTCTCATGTTCTGCAATCAAGTGTGCGATCCTTCTAGTCATGAATTATTTTAACTCTTGCTTCTATTGTTCTAACACTACTTCTTCTTCTTTCCTTCTAGCCTGGTCTCTTTCAATCCAAGGGATGGATAGTAACATGGTAAAGGGGGAACCATCTTCAATAAATTTAATAATCTCAAAATCTTCTTCTGTCAAAGTTCCATTGGCATTCATAGGCATCTGAGTGAGCTTCCCACATAGGTTTACCAGTTTTTCTCTGAATAATCCTATTCCTCCTAATGAAGGAATCATAGCAGGCTTACCTATATATTCCCAAGTTCTCTTTGTCATGATATTCATCTGTGTGTCCTCATCCAGAACATAGTCAATGTTGAAGTCTCCTATTCTTTCTTTGATGCATTCTTTTTCTTTGAATATCCATGATAAGATGATATGTCAGTGGTCATTTAGGGTTTCTTTCATCTGTAAAAATACTTTATCTGATTATTTCTGGGATTCTACCATTTATGGATCTGCCTTACAGTTTTCCTGCTTCAGATTCATTCTTTCAACTTTAGCAATCATTCTAGGGCAATCCAACAGTTCATGGTCCATAGCGTTGCAACAAAGACAACTAGGTCTTCTTCCTAGGCATTCCTTAGCAATATGTCATGGTCTTCTGTAGCTGTAATAGAGGGTTAATATTCTCTTTCTTTTAAATGATCCCTAACTTCTCCTGTATTGTGCGCTAGGAGCATAGGATCTAACCTACAACAAATTCTCTCGAGGATCCTGCATCCATTTGTTAGTCCAAACATTCTTTCTATGCATAGGTATAACATATCTTTCACTATTCTTGTCATACCTATTAATATCAAATATTCCTTCATCTATCAATACCCTAGTTTTCAAACTAGGACAGACTCTATTAAACAGACCTAGATCCATACTCTAGAAACAAAAAATTCCACTTATCTTACTTCTACAGAGCACAAATCTTCCAGATCTAAAACTTTTCACTACTCTTACCTTTATCATAGCACAAACCTTGTAGATCTTACCTCTTTTAATCATAAATTCTCACTTTTACCTTTCTTAGAGCACAAATCTTTCAGATCTTGCTTCTCTCCTTTAGATCCAACTTCTTTTCTTCAGATCGGGCTTATTTCTTTTAGCATAGAGCTTTGTAAATCAAGTAAAATATTGCGCACTAGAGAAATAGATCTATGCACAAATATTTCACAACTTCAGGATGAATCTTTTCACAAATCTCCTTCTTTCTCAGTTCACAGCAATCACAGTTTCAAGTCCCAACAATGGAACCATTTTTTTGGCATAGGGGCAGACCCAGGGTTCAATGCTACAACATTGCACCAAAAAAACCCTAACTACCGGCTCTTTCGACAACATCTATGAAGTAGATGAAGTCTCACCCGAGGTAGAGGCAGGGGTGGTTGTGAGACTCAGGTGTTTACAACCTTATCCGGGACATAGATCCATGATTATGATACTTAATAAATAACTTAGCACCGTCAGATCCTCAATATGCAATCAATACCTACTTCACTGATAAAAGAGAGGTTCACAACATTCACATTGATCTAATGTAGTTATGTACTTAGCACAAACATATGGATTAGATCAAGTAGAGGCAAGCACTAAGCACATTCATAAAATTCAGATCTAACATTGTTACACACCATTAACACAAAGCATGAACAGATTTATCTATCTCTATCAAAGCACTTAAAAAGAGAGTCATTAACACATTAAGACAATGACATAGCATAACAACATAGTATTTATGTGGTTTACCCCCATCCTCAGGATACGTCCACCAACTCTTCTTCTTTATTGTCTTTAGTCAATCGGTTAGAAGCAGAGAGCCTCAAAAACCTTACTCCACACAAGACAAAAGATCTGTGCAACTTGCTAGATCCTTCTTCCTTGCATTACAGCACCAAGCCTTCTACAATCTGCTACAAGGACCTGCACTTAGCTCTGCAAGTCTCTTACAGTCATGCACAAAGCACTTACATACTCTACTTTCACTTAGCATACATTACATCACATAGATGCACCACACTTCTATCTAGCCTAAGCATTTATTTATATATTACAGAATAGGACTAAACATGGGTAAACCCATGGGATGACATCCCATTCCCATTACATATTCCCACATCTCAAAAAGGACCCAAAAATGATATCTTCTTCATCTTGCACTCCTCCTTCGACAGGCCGTCGAAGTCCATAAAATAGGTCAAATTTGACCAGATATCAACAAAACCTGGTCAAGGGCCAACAATGATTGCCACAATGGTGCCTGTGGTGGCCACCTCTCAGGGATTTCTACCTCACAGAAAATCATTTGAGAAGGCTACTTTTGGCCCACATTGTTCCATGCAAGGATGATTTTAGGGGCTAAATTTTGCTCCTAGGCTAATTTTCCATGGTTTTTCCAAAAAAGAGATTCTCTATTTTAAAAATGATTCGCCCAAATTCTATAGGGTAAAATTATTTTACCTTAAAAATCGTCAAAATTTTATAAAAATTATATAAAATACTTAGAAATTTGAATAATTTTTCAAAAATATCGCCAAACATTTATAGTTGGTATATGAAGGATTAGTAAGATTTGCCAAGGTTTCTACATTTTAAAATAAATTTCCATCCTTAAAATCACCCCTGGTTCCATGACTACATCCACACTATGAAGTGATGTGAAAAATGGCAGTTGTATGTAAGAAAAGCATGAGCACCACCCACTCTTCTACAACTAGTCATCACTGTCGGCCCCTTCTATAAATGGGGCATAGACTTTATGACTTGCAATGCTTCATCTAGCAATGGAAATAAGTACATCATCATGGCCATTGATTACTTTACCAAATGGGTAGAAGCCATGCCCACCTTCAACCACACCGCTGACACTGCAATGTGTTGTTTCTTTAATCACATCATTACCTTCTTTTCATTCCAACTACAGTTAGTTTCTGATCACGGGAACCACTTCGAGAATGAGATCTTTGTTGAACCCTCCTCAATATTAGGCTTCTCCCATGAGTTTTCCTCCCCATACTACCCCCATTCTAATGGATAGGTAGAAGTTGTCAACAAGGTCCTCAAAACCATGTTGCAGCGCACTGTTAACAAACATAAGACCAATTGTCATCATATGTTTTTTTCAATACTATGGGATTATCACATTACAGTTAAAAATGCCATTGGTTTTATGCCATTCCATCTCATCCACGGGGTCAAAGCCACTCTCCCCAATGAGTGTGAAATTCCCACCTTATGCACCACCATCGAGCTATTACTTGACAATGCTCCAATGGAGCATTTCTTGTTGAACTTAGAGTCAATAGATGAAGATCATCAGTCTTCATTACAAAACAATGGGGAAGCTAAAAAATGGTCGAAGGCCACCTTTGACTGCCATGTCAACCTTTTCTCATTCAACGAAGGAGATCTCATCCTCGCCTACGATATCACTCATGATACCTTCAGTCATTGAAAATTTGAGTCATTATGGCATGGACCCTACATCGTCCAACACTTCCTCACTAAAGGCACATACATATTAGTCTCTCCAGAAGGCTATCCTCTTAAAGAACCTGTCAATGGGTTGTACTTAAAGAAATTTAATGCCTGAGCGTAGTCATTCTACACTAGTCTCTTTATTTTTTGTACACGTTTGTAGAGTTTTTAGTCTTCCTTTTTTCCTCCATGACTTATGTCTGATCTACCATTTGTGTTATTGACATATGCATCCTCCATTAGCCTACCACATCGGTTATGCTGACGGAGCTAGCACCTAGGCACAAAATCTTGCTTCGACTGCTTGGGCCCTCTATACCACCTCACATGAACTACTCCACTCCAACGGCATATGTTTGGGATTTGCAACCAAAAACCAAGATGAATATGCATCCATCATTGGCCTCCTTTCCGAGGTCATTCACCACCATATTTGTCACCTTAGCGTCTTATTAGATTCCGAGCTTGTTGTTTTACAGTTCAATAATGTGTACCGTGTCTACAATCCTCTCCTCTTCCACAAATAATTGCAAGTAAGACTCTTATCTCGACAGATTGATTCAATTACATTTACACATATTCCATGACAATTCAATCAAATAGTAGATAATATGGCTAAACTAGTGTTAGATTGGCATTTATCACATCAAGACATCATCACACATGCATAAAAAGTATCAAAAGTCTATCACAACATATAGATTAGACATCATATATCGATTATACATCATGTATATATATATATAACGATCAATGTAACATCAATGTTTACAAAAATGGCACAAAATATACATCGCCCATAGGTAGGTGATCCCCCTCATCCCTATGGGTACAAAATAGGTGTCACACTACCCTATACCATGGGAATGCAGGCCTATATAAATACAAAAATATATATATCAAGCACTCATGGTGCCTCTAGAGCACCACCACTAGGTCCTCTATCAGGAGGAGGTGCCCCACCTGCTGGGGGTCCTCCAGGACTGGGGGGTAGTTACCCAGTCATAGCTTCCCTCGCTATAACTGATCTATGGATCAGGGTCCACAACTCTGTTGGAAGGCCCATTTACTGCTCCAAGACTATCTTGTCTTGGACTGGAGTCCACCTGCCCTCGGGCACTCCCTATAGCACCACCTCTAACCAATGACGAAAATCCTCAAACACCCTGCTGACCTCTCCTTGTAGCACATGTGCCAACCCTACACCAGGGTCGTCAAATCTGCATCTGCTACCTGCTCTCACATCATTGGATGGCCTCACACAAGCCTCATACCTTCGACGTCTCTCTCCCACCCATGGAGATCTCACAGGCCTCTGACGAGATGATGCTCTAGCCAACTCCACCTCTCGACCTCATGGCCCTACATCTGCACACACAAAAAATAAATGATAGTATCAACATCCATACATATATAAAACATATTCTATATTATCAAAATCACAAAATATAAAATACACTAACATACCTCTATGGTCCCAATCCTCTCCAAGAGTTAAAACCATATCCGGGTCCTGTCGAAATTCCATCCCACCATATGGGAATTGTAGTATGATATGTGGCATCTAGCACCACACATGTTCTATATTGGCCATAAAATAATGGCCACCCTCCCCATCTCCATGACCTACCAAAATTGATGCCCATTGCATCAATCATGGCTCCCGTGCATCAACCACCTCCAACAACACTCTAGGGAACAACATGGGAACCCTCTCCAAGAACCATGCCACCAAGATTGACCCAAAGGAAAACTCACTAGAGACAAAAGTCTGACATCAGTTAAGATGCCCCATCATCTTGGTGTGTAACATCAGGCCCTAGGAAAAATGCTCTCCACCCAATTCTCTCTACATGATCCTCAACTGACCACCACTAATCCGTTGAGTTGCTAAGGATATGTAGATCCTCACGATCACCACTATGATGCAACGATGCACGAGTGCATCCATTGCCTCAATCTGAATGAGCGAACCTGACATAAAGTTCAGTCCCAAACAATACCTTTGGGCAAAGTCTACCAAGTGGGCATTGATGCAGGAGCATCTCCAGCAAGCACAAGTGGAGGAAAGCTGGATAAACACTAGTGCACATTTTGAAAAGATTTTGAATTTCAAAGGATGACACATTAATGTAATATCTGAAAAGATATATTTTCTTTTAATGTCTTGGGATTGTAACGCAGATCTTGAGCGTTTTCTCTCATCTGTTGGTTGTGGACATTTATTGTAATAAATGTAAAGTAGGTGTAGTATTTGATTTCTATAATATAGCTTAAGGTTGTAGGAGGGAAAAACTCAAGAGGACTCCCTCGTATGTATTGTATTTTAATTATTCTCATTGTAATTAAGTTGTAGATAAAGAGAGCATAGGAGAGCAAAGAAGAATAGAGATTGTAGATGTTGTTTGAGAAGATAGATATTGCTATAGAAACCATGCACAAAAGAACTTGAATTAATATAAGGATGCTTTGATCCAATTTCACAGTGTTTTATTGTTATGGTTTACATATATTGAATGATATGTTGACATTTTTCTTATATACTATGTTATTCATTTATTTCAATGTTGCATATGCACGTGTTTTCATGTTGAATGTATGAAGTCTGTGAGAGGGAGAGTATAAGTTTCAATTGTTTCTCTTCCTGATAATTCTTCTAAGGAGTGCAGTGAAAGTCCGCAAGGAGTGCGTCGACAGGTTTTGAGTTCTATCTCAAAAATCTCAAGAGAGATGTTGTTGATCTTGTACCAGTGGAAGTGCAAGTAAAGCACAGAGTCATGCAAGGTTTGCATAGGCTGGGGATAATCTTAGACTTTTCCAACCCAATTGAGTGGTTGAATAACTTCTGTCCCAAGGAGTGCTCAGAGTTGGATTTGTCGAATAACCAGAGGTTATTGTGGAAGCCGCAAGGAGTGCTTGAAGGATTCCTTAGAACCCTTGAGTTTGAAACAAGGATCAAGCTCAAGAAGGATAGAGACTTGGATAATTTCATAGGAAGGATGAGGTTTGGAGTCACCTCGTGGAATCAAGCTCATAAGGGTTGACACTGAGTTCTTTGGTTGAGAGTCATTGAGAACTTGAACAAATAGTGGAAATTCTCAGAGGGAGAAGCGCTAATATCCATGGACCGTTAGATCCATAGGAGTTGCAAGGAGGTTAAGGGTGATATTCATTTAATATTCGTAAGCTTAGGAGAGATAGTAACCATCAGATCCGAAGGAGTGTGAGCCATTGATTTGGGCACTCTGAAATATCGAGAATTCAGGAGTCAGAGTTTTGAAGGAGGGAGCCATTCCAAAGTCTTGATTCATGATGGAAGAACTGGGAGCATTGGATCATGAAAAGCAAGGACCATCAATTTGGCGTAACATTCATCGCGATTTTGCGTTTTGGGAGAAGGGGAAAGACCCACTTCGAAAATTACCAATACACGAAATCTCGAGATGCTCAGAAGTTGGTCCCTAGGCCATAGCTGGAGGTCACATTAGGAAGGATTAAAAGGAGGAGCTAGGGACCATTAAGCCCTATTTTAGGCTTTTGGGAATTGGAGGAGTCGGGGCGACTCTTTATGGAAGTCCCTAAATCGCAAAAAATGAAGCTCCTTTGTTTAGTCTTGTGGTCACCGCTGGTGGTCACGTGAGGGGAGCTTGCGCCTAGTTCTTGCTCACACAAGTGAGGTTCACAAAAGGAGACCTGTGGATTTGTTTTTGTGGAGGTTCTAGCAAGGACCTGGAGAGATTCTTCAACTCAAGAATAGAGGAAGATCCATAGACTGGGAGGTCAGCAGACCCTGTTGAGGTATGGGTGTTTCATCAGGTGGTATCAGAGATCACAACTATTATTTTCTATAAAGAGAAGACAAAGGATAGTTGTGATTTGAATTTTGCGTGGATAGATTTTAACAATGCCACCAAGGAGACATCTAGAAATAAGTTTACCCAATCCAACCATGGAAAGGGAAATGAGAGAAATTTGTGCTCAATTAGATGCTATCGAGACAACATAGAGATGAACACCTGATACTGGAGATATCAATGAGTCTGAGAGAGTGAAAGAAGAAGGAGCAAAAGAAGTTGTAGTCGAAGATGTTGCAGAGGAACGTCTATTTAAAGTTGTTGCAAGAATAGGGTCCGGAGAAAAGTTGGACATCCCAATGTATGAAGGAAACTTGGACGTTGAGGATATTCTATATTGGTTTAGAGCTCTAGATAAATACTTCGACTATGTGGATATCAAAGAAGATAAGAAGGTTAAGAACACAGTCACTAGACTGAAATGGCATGCAACACTGTGGTGGGATGAACTGCAGGTTGATAGGCATTGCAAAGGCAAACAAAGAATCAAAATATGGGATAGAATGGTAGCGAATATGAAAGCCAAGTTCATACCCAGGGATTATCAAATCAATCTATTTCCAAGAATGAAAAATTTGAGACAGAAAGGGATGACAACGAAGGAATACACTGAGGAATTATACAGACTTAACATCAGAGCTAGTCATCATGAGAGTGATGATGAAGAGGTCACCAGATATATGAATGTCTTGGGATATGAGATTCAGGATGAGATGAGCATGGTGACCATTAGAAATGTGGAAGATTCTTATCAGGTTTCTCTAAAGGTAGAAGAGAAATTTTCCTGAAAACAAAGTCAAACAGGCAGAGGTAGAAGTTAGAGCAGAAGAAAAGCAATTTCCCAGGACAGAGAACAAAATGCCAAGGATAAAGAAAAGAAACCTCATAACCACCCATAAAGGGGAGGAATTTCACAAGGAAGACAATATGCCGATAGGAACAATTTTCCTCGAGCAAGAGGAATAGGAAGAGGGAGAGGAGGTGAAGTAAGGTGTTTTGTCTGTGGGAATATAGGACACAAATCTTGGGAGTGTACCAATAGAAAAATGGACGGAGAAGGTGAAGCTCACATTTCAGAAGTGCAGAAGAGAAATGTTGAGGCAGAAGATGTAGAAGGTGGAAGATCTTTGATGATGAGGAAAATTCTCTTGAAACCAGAGAAAGAGATGGAGAATCCAGTGTAGAGGAATAGTTTGTTTAGGACTGCTTGGAAAACCAAAGATAGGGTATGCAAGGTGATAATTGACAGTGGAAGACAAAATAAATTAATATCCACAAAGATGGTGGAGAAGTTGGAATTGGATACAATTGTACATCCAAGCCCATATAAAGTTTCATGGTTGCAAAAAGGACATCAGGTAACAATCACTAAACAATGTTTAGTTGAATTTAAGATAAGACTAGAGATGAGATTTTGTGTGATGTAATTCCCATGGATGTTTGTCATCTTTTGTTGGGGAGGCCTTGGAAATATGACATAAATGTTATTCATGATGGGAGAAAGAACACTTACACCTTGGAAAATAATGGTAGGATGCATATGTTGCTTCCAATTGAAGACAAGAAGGCGAAAGCAAAATAATAAAATTCTATACTTCTCATGAGTGGGAAGGAACTTCGGGATGAAGTCAAGAAAGAAGAAGAAATGAAGTTTGTTGTTGTGGGAAAACCTAGAGTCATCTTGACCAGTACTTCAATAAATGATCTACTTGAGGAAATTCAGGAACTATTGGATAATTTCACTGATATAGTGGTGGGATATTTACCTTGTTAGTTGCCACCAATCAGAATTATAATCCATCACATTGACCTTATTCCAGGAGAAATTTTACCAAACAAAGAAACATACATATTGACACCGCAGGAGAATGAAGAGGTTAAGAAGAAATTCCAGGATTTGATGGACAAAGGGTTGATCAGAGAAATATTGAGTCCATGCATTGTACCAATAGTGTTAAGTCCTAAGAAGGATGGTGGATGGATAACATGTACAGATTTGAGGGCTATAAACAAAATCGCCATCAGGTGTAGATTTCCTTTACCTAGAATGGATGACTTGATGGATTTCTTGAGTGGAGCAAAGTTTTTTTCAAAAAATTATTTGAAAAGAGGATATCATCAGATTAGAATGAGGGAAGGTGATGAATGGAAGACAACATTCAAGACAAATGAAGTACTGTATGAGTGGCTTGTCATGCCATTTGGTTTGATGAATGCACCAATTACTTTCATGATATTAATAAATGAAGTATTGAAAGATTTCGTTGGAAATTTTGTAATTGTATATCTTGATGATATACTAATCTTCAGTGAGACTAAGGAAGAGTATTTCAGGCATTTAACTTCAGTAATGAGGAGGTTGCAGCAAGAAAAGTTGTTGATAAATCTGAAGAAGTCATCTTTTATGAAGATGACGCTTATTTATTTAGGTTTTGTGATCTCTTCGAATGATTTAAACATGGATCTGGAGAAGGTAAAAGCAATCAAATAATGGTCGTCACCAAGGAATATCTTTGAAGTCAGAAGATTCCATGGACTAGCCAGTTTCTATAGGAAGTTCATCAGAGATTTTAGTGGAATTTGTGCACCAATGATGGACACAGTCAAGAAAAGACATAAATATTTTCATTCGACAAAGGAAGAAAATAAAAGTTTCAATTTGTTGAAAGAGAGGATAACTGAACAACCTGTTCTGGTTTTTCCAGATTTCATTAAAACATTTCAAGTGAGATGTGACACAAGCGTATTTGTGATTCTAGTAGTCGTAAATCAAGACAATAGACCAGTTGCATACTTCAGTGAGAAGATGAACAATGCCAAAAGGAATTATTCCACCGATAATAAAGATTTTTATGCAGTCATACAAGCGCTGAAGAAATGGAGGCACTACCTGGTTCCAAAAGAGTTCATTTTGTATAGCGACAACCAAGCCTTACAGTTTATAACTAGACAAGAGAAACTGAACTAGAAAGATGCAAAATGCGTTGAATTTATGAAGAACTTTACTTTTGTTATAAATCAATTTTTTGGAAATGCTAACAAGGTTCTTGATGTATTGAGTAAGAAATGCTTGATTCTACAGGAGTTTCGAGTGAAAACCTTAGGTTTTGATAGGCTTAAGGAAATGTACAGAGATGATTCATATTTCAAGGATGCTTATGAAGCATGTGAGAATCCTATTCTGAGAGACAAAAGCCAATGGATTGAATATTTATTTCAAGATGGATTGTTATTCAAAGGAAATTTGTTGTGTATCCCAAAGAGTTCTATGAGAGAAAACCTTTTGAAGGAAAATCATAGTGGGGGATTGGTTGGACATTTCGGCCATGATAAAACATTTGTGCAACTGAAAAGTTTGTATTATTGGCAGGGAATGAGGACAAATGTCAAATTTTTTGTCAACATATGTAGAATTTGCCAGCACACAAAGGGGAAAATGCAAAATATTGGGTTATATCAAACATTGCCAATACCATAGAGGCCGTGGGACGCTGTAAGCATGGATTTTGTGTTGGGACTGCCAAGGACACAGAGAGGTTGTGATTCCATATTTGTGGTAGTCGATAGATTTTCCAAAATGGCACATTTCTTTCCATGTCAGAAAACCAATGATGCAACATACATTGCAAATTTGTTTTTCAGAGAAGTTGTTCGATTTCATGGGTTACCCAAGAGTATTATTTTAGAGAGAGATAACAAATTTGTTGGTCATTTCTGGAGGAAACTATGAAAGAATCTAGGGATGAATTTATCTTTTATCTCAACATATCACCCTCAAACAGATGGATAGACTGAGGTAGTAAATCAAAGTTTAGGGGAATTATTGAGGAGTTTAGTAGCTGAACATCACAGTCAATGGGATCAGATTCTACCAGAAGCAGAATTTCCATATAATGACTCACCTAATAGGAGCATAGGACAGAGCCCATTTCAGATAATATATGGAATGCGGCCAAGAGGAGTATCTGAGTTGAGAGACATAGAGCAGAGTGAGTTCAAAAGAATTGGAGCGAAACATTTTGCAATAGAGATGTAAGAGCTCCACATTAAGATTAAAGAGAAATTGCACAGTTCCAACCAGGAATACAAGTGCAGAGAAGATCAAAACCAGAGACAACTTAAATTCAAAGTGGGGGATTTAGTTTTGGCACATCTCAGAAAACAAAGGTTTCCAAGGGGAACATATAATAAGTTGAAGATGAAAAAGATAGGGACATGTAATATTTTACAGAAATTTGAGGCAAATGATTATCAGATAGAATTGCCAGATGATGTGGGCATATCACCCATATTCAATATAGCAGATCTGTATCCTTACACAGTAGAAGAAGCAAGAGGAGAAGAGAATCATAAGAAAATTCAGTGGGTCAAAGAGATGCTTGTAGCTGAAAAGATGCAGATGGAAAAGATCATTGACTAGAGAGTTGGTAAAAATACCCGAAGGAAGACATATTTTGAATACTTGATAAAGTGGAAAGGACTCTCGATTGAATATGTCAGTTGGGAAAGTGAAGTGGATATACAAAGACATGGAAATATGGTGCAGGAGCTCATGGACATGAGTCCATGAATTTTGCAGCCAGAGGAGTATGAAGCAGGAGCATCACTAGCAAGCGTGATTGGAGGACAACTGGATATACACCAGCGTGCATTTTGAAAATATTTTTAATTTCAAAGGATGACACATTAATGTAATATCTAAAAATATATATTTTCTTTTAATGTCTTGGGATTGTAATGCATATCTTGAGGGTTTTCTCTCATCTGTCGGTTGTGGACATTTATTGTAATAAATGTAAAGTAGTTGTAGTCTTTGATTTTGATAAGATAGCTTAAGGTTGTAGGAGGGAAAAACTCAAGAGGACTCCCTTGTATGTATTGTATTGTAATTATTCTCATTATAATTAAGATGTAGAGAAAGAGAGCATAGTAGAGTAGAGAAGAAAAGAGATTGTAGAAGTTTTTTGAGCAGATAGTTGTCACTATAGAAAGCATGTACAAAATAACTTAAATTAATATAAGGATGCTTTGATCCAATTTCACGGTGTTTTATGGTTACTGTTTGCATCTATTGAATGGTATTTTTACAATTTTCTTATATACTATGTTATAGATTTGTTTCAATGCTATGTATGCACGTGTTTTCATGTTGAATGTATGAAGTCTGTGAGATGGAGAGTATAAGTTTCAATTGTTTTTCTTCCTGAGAAGTCTTGCAAGGTGCAGTGAAAGTCTGCAAGGAGTGCGTCGACAAGCTCTAAGTTCTATCTCAGAAATCTCAGGAGAGATACCATTGATATTGTACCAGAGGAAGAGAAAGTACAACACAGAGTCGTGCAAGGTGTGTGCAGGCTGGGGATAGTCTTAGAATTTTCCAGCCCAAGTGAGTGGTTGAATAACTTTTGTCACAAGGAGTGGTCAGAGTTGGAGTTGTCAAATAACCAAAGGTTATTGTGGAATCCTCAAGGAGTGCATGCAAGATTCCTTAGAACCCTTGAGTTTGCAGAAAGGATCAAGCTTAGGAAGGATAGAGACTTGGAGAAGTTCAGAGGAAGTACGAGGTTTGGAGTCACCTCGCAAAATCAAGCTCAAAAGGGTTGAGGTAGAGTTCTTTGGTTGGGAGTCACCAAGAACCTGAATGGATGGTGGAAATTATTAGAGGGAGAAGCGTCGATATCCATGGACCATTAGATACAAAGGAGTTGTAGGGAGGTTAAGGGTGAGAGTCCTTTAACATTCACAAGCTCAGGAGAGATAGTAATCGTCAGATTTGAAGGAGTGTGAGCCGTTGATTTGGGCATTATGAAGTATCAAGAAGTCGGGAGTTGGAGGTTTGAAGGAGGGAGCCATTCCAAAGTCCCTATTCATGAAGGAAGAACTTAGAGCATCAGATCATGTAAAACGAGGACCATCAATCTGGCATAACGATCATCATGAGTTTTCATTTCGAGAGAAGGGTAAAGACCCATTTCGCAAATTACCGACATGCGAAATCTCGATGCGCTCAAAAGTTGGGCCCTAGGCCGCAACTGAAGGTCACATCAGGAAGGATTAAAGGGAGGAGCTAGGGACCATTAAGCCCTATTTCAGGGTTTCGGGAATTGGAGGAATCAGGGCAACTTGTAACGAAAGTACCGAAATCATGAAACACGAAGTGCCTTTGTTTAGGATTGTGGTCATTGTCGATGGTCACATGAGAGGAGATTGCACCTTTTTCTTGCTCACTCAGGTGAGGTTCTCAAAAGGAGACCTATGGATTTTTTTTCATGGAGGTTCCAACAAGGACCTAGAGAGCTTCTTTAGCTTAGGAATAGAGGAAGATCCATAGACCATGAGGTCAATAGACCAGGAGGTCAACAAACCCTGCTGAGGTAGAGGTGCTACGTCAAACATCCCCTGGAAACTGGGGATCAACAGGTAGGGCCCTCCCCTGAAAAGGGAGCTCGATCAATAAATAGACATCCTCCATCATAGAGAATGTTATATTTTTCCCTCGAACAATGAAGCACTTCAACTAAGTGCTACACATGGAAATAAAAAACTACAACAGGTACTCTTGTGCCCATAGTAGTGGGTAGTCGAAGAAGTTTAGCAACCCACATGTTGCCAAAGGTCCCCGAAATCCCAGCTCATCTCTCACTGCCTCCTTGAGGCATGCCAAGTCCCTCTCCCTCCAATGGACTGACATCCTAGACTGATGACCTACACTCATACAAACAACATTTGATCATCCATCACTATTCAGAACCCAAAAACTTCCAAAAAATACAAGCTTTTCAAAACCCCCAGCTTTTCCTCATGTGCACAACTATCACCCCCACAGGCACTCAGACATGCACGCCTGTTATTTTCACAGTTGTGCATCTGTCGAAGAAAAATATGTGCATCCATGTGCATCTTTTGTACCCATAGGCATGCATTCATGCACATATTTTCACTACACAATGACGCACTAGTGTGCAGCTGTCAGAGACACAACCGCACACGATATGCAACAGTACTTCGAACAGGTCCACATCCAATGCATGCCTGTTTTCTTCACTCATGTGCTCCCATGTGAAAATTTCCTCACTACAGTCGTGCACCTCAGTGCAGGTGATCCAGGAGGCTCCCCAGGCTCAGAAAATGCTCAAAAATAAAAGTTAACAGAATTGAATGAAACCAATTCCCTTACGACCATCTCATTGCTCGGATTCTGGAAGTATATTTACTTTCTCAAATGGGCTCCTTATGCGAGATTTATCGCACTCTGACCATTTTCTCAAATAGGTAAAAAGTCAAAGGACTAGAAAAAAGTCAATGTTGACATCAACATCACGTCAGAATGACATCACCAAAAACACCTATGATGCTGATGTGGCAAAGACATGTGGCAACATTTGAATGGGTAGATGATGCAGACTTGGACCAATGGCAGAGTGGCACTTTTCTGGCAAATTAAGAAGTGCCATGTGGCCTAGACATGGGCTTCCACATGGCACCTAGTCAACAATTCGTATGGCAAGTCCAAAAAATATTTGGGGGTCCATGGGTTTTGATCTCACGACCACCCACCAAGCTGAAGCCTTAAGAAATAGTCCAAACACCAACACACCACATATAAGTCTTGTTAAATATAACATATTTAAATGTATTTAAAGTGCAATATTGTATTGGGTGCAAAAAGAAGGGGGTTGGGGCTAAGCCTTAGCCCGTGGACTTGTCATACCACACGACCCTACGATAGGGGCAATGCAGATGGAGGTTAGGATTAGGACTAGCCCATGGATCTTGGGGGAGATCCCATATGACCAGGAGTTCAATGACCAAAGGCACATGGGGGTATAACCATAAGCCCACCGGTCCTATGCACACGCCCCAAAACCAGGAGCTAGCGTGACTAAAGGGCCAACGCTTAGCCCTGTGGGCTATAGCTTGGACATATGATATTCATATGACCATTTCCTAAGGGTGTTTTCCTATCCCAAAGGGGATACTCTATGTAATTTTTAGAAAAGTGGGTTTTTAACTTTACAGAATTGATTTTTGACTGATATTATGCCCAACAATTGGATTTTTGAGGATTTTGAGGCCATTTGAAGGGGGATTGGATCCCAAAAAGAGGACAAATCTTAAGGGAAGTTGGGATTCTTCATATGAGCCTTAAAAAATATAAAAACCATAAAAACCAGGATTTTTGAAGCTTGGAGGAGACTTTTGGATGCAGGGAATTGAAGGAGCAATTTGTATTTTTTTGGCCTTTTCTCGTGTTTTGAGAGGCATTGTTGCCATGTTTTCAAGAGGAGTTTGATGATGCATGTTGAATATGAGAAAGGAGGTCTTGCACAACATATTTGAAGCATGTTATGTAACAACAAAGAGAAATTGTAAGAGAACTTTGAGCATTTTAAAGAGCAATAAATGTTGGATCATGTTGTCATTGATGCCAATGGTTTGATTGATTGATGTCAAGTGATTGATTGATGTCAAAGGATTGATTGATTGATGATTGATGTAATATAATATGTATTTTCCTTGATGAGAATGCATAGATGAAGATGGATCAATGAGTTGTCAT
>ML812398.1:12143-22150 GCA_009831015.1 Picea engelmannii
ATATACCATCTGAAAAGGGGAAATCCCAATTGATATTTTGGTACTTATCCTGTTAGTCCATAGAGCATATTTTAAATGGATATGCCATGCTTTTTTGTTTCCAGTCAAAACATTTTTGATCATGGTAATCAGACTTTTATTAGACGATTCAGCTAGACCATTACCCTGTGGATAGTAGGTTGTGGAGTGTCCCAGTATGATGTTGTATTTTTGGGAAAATCTAATCATTTCCATTGACTTAAATGCTTGCGCATTATCAGTGACTATATTTCGGGGACAACCAAACCTGGATAAAATATTTTCTTCTAGGAAACTAATTACTACTGAGTCAGTTGCATTTCTCGTAGGAAAAAATTCCACCCATTTAGTGAATTATTCTGTAGCAGTTAGAATCCACTTGTTTTGTTCACTGGAGTGGGGATGATATTCTCCAATGAAATCAAGACCCCATTGCTGAAATGTAGCTTCGGTTTTAACCGGGACAAAAGGTAAAGCTGGGACTTTCTGTTTTCCTGTAAACATCTGACAAGGAGTACAAGTTCGGACTTAAGTGTTTACATATGTGAATAATTTAGTATTGTAATACCTAGCTCTTAAATTTTTATAAGATATTTCCCACCAAGCATGGTGTCCTCCGCACACTCCCACATGGAATTCATCAATAACCCTTTCTGTTTTGGTCTCGACTAAGAAACTTAGCTAGAAACCCATAGGGTCTTTCCAATACAATTTTCCATATATGATACAATATTTTATAGCATGTAACTTCAGTGTCCTAGTTTTATAAGGGGTTAAATCACTGAGACATTGAAGGGTCATCAGGTAAGAAACAATATCATGATACCAGACTGAAGTGGAGAACTTTTCTTGAATATCAGTTGTGGGTGTAGTAACATCAAGCTCATCTATTTCTATAAATCCCTCTCTCTCTTGTAGTTGATTTATTCCAAGTACTTTCAAATTTGATTCAGCTAGCATTCTGTCCAAACCCTGACCTTTGATAATTTTAGTTGGTTTGATTTCCAGGTCGAACTCTTGGATTTTAGCCAACCACTTGCCTCTTCTTCCATCACTATCTAGTTGCACTAGTATATCTTTAACAGAACTTGAAGGCCCGTAGGCAATGATATTTGAGTGCAATATGTAGGTTCTTAAATCCTTGAGATCTTTTACCATTGCGTAAGATTGTTTTTCCAATATGTCATATTTCAGCTCAGCGTCTCTAAGACTTCTACTAAAAACTGTTATAGGTCGCTCAAAACCTTCCTCATTTTTATATAACAAGACAGCTGCAATTGTGTGTTCAAAGGCAAAAGAAAAAATCAAAAACTCTTTTGTGTAATCCGGGCTTGCCAGGACTGGTGCTTCGCTTATTACTTTCTTGATATGTTGAAATGATGCTTTGGATTCATTTGTCCACTTCACTTCACTGTTATTTTTAAGAACATTTGTAATCAATTTAACAATTTCGACAAAGCTAGGGATGAATCTTCTCAAGAAGTTTATTTTTCCTAAAAAAGACTGAATTTATTTTACGTTTCTAGGAATATTTATGGTATCTATCACCTCGACCCTTTTGGGATCGATTTTGATTCCATTTCTAGACACGATATGACCAAAGAGTTTACCTTCTTGCATTGAAAAATGAGATTTCTTGGGATTAAGTGACAAACCGAATTTGAGAAATTTCTCGAAAGTTTGCTTGAGGTGTATTAAATGTTCTACATCAGATTTAGAGAAAACAATCAGGTCATCAAGATAGAGAGAAATGAACTTATCTCTTTTTCCCACGAAAGCGATATCCATGGCTCGTTGGAAATTTGTTCCTGCATTCATTAAACCAAAAGGAATTTTTTCATACATAAAATTACCCCAAGGGGTAGTGAACACAGGTTTTTCTTTGTCATCTTGATGTACATCAATCTGATTGTAACCTGAAAACCATCAATCATGGACATTCTGTTAGCTCCAACTACTTTTTCCAAAACATGATCCATCTTAGGCAATGGATAATTGTCTTTAAGTGATGATTGATTTAGGTTTCTAAAATATACACACAGTCTGATCTCACTATTTTTCTTTCTCACTGGGACTAAATTGTCTACCCACTCAGAGTATCTCAGTGGGACAATGATTTTAGCGTCCATGATTTTTTTGACTTCTTTTTCTATTACTAGTAGTAGGATGGGGTTAATCTGCCTGAGTTTTTTCTTAAAAGGTTTGACACCTGGCTTCAAAGGAATTTTATGTTCCATAATGGTAGTGTCATAAGTTCTCAATTCATCATAAGACCAATCAAAAACATCCTTATATTGTCTAAGTAACTCAGTATACTTTCTTTTGATTTTGAGAGATAGATATTTGGATAATTTCACCAACCTAGGAGCTTCTTTGGTACCTATATCGCAATCCTCGACCTCCTCTGGTTGAGGCTGTAAGGCATAATTCAAAGGGATGTCATCATGACTAAATAGCCTTTCTAAGGGGATCATACCCTTAGGTATCTTATTATTTTTTAAAACAAGCATCTGGTGGTTAGCAATTTTATCTTGAAAATTTTGGGGGTCTTCGCCTTCCTGCATGATCCAAATAGGATCATTCTTGTTTTCTTAGTCGGCATGCATTTTAGAAAAGTCATCTATTGTCTCTAAAAAATTTCGGAGTTGTTCATCATCCTCAAAAACTTTCCAATGTTGTATGTTATTTAGTATGGAAGGCCTATGTCTCATTAGTATATGGTATTTTAATTTGAAAGTAGTGGGAGGTGTGAATGTTGAAGCTGCTTTGGCTAATGCATCATCCTGTTGATTTTCTTCTCTTGGAATATAATGAACATTAACAGAGGAGAAAAAAATTTCGATCAGATCCCAAACACAGTGTCGATAAGATATTAACCTAGGATTTTTGGCCTGGTATTGACGATATACCTGTTTAACGATTAACTCTGCATCGCCAAAGACTTCCTAGTTTTTAATTTTCATTCTCCTGGCATCTTCCAATCCTAATACTAGGGCTTCATACTCACATACATTGTTAGTGTGGTTGGTATTCCACTGCAATATATAAGAAAAAGGGATAACAAATTTTTCATCAAGAGCCACAAAAAACACCCCAGCTGTGACCCCAAAATAAGATGAGGCACAATCATAAAACATATTCCAAACACCAGTGCTATATACATCATGTTTTATTTTCTCTTTTTCTTTTTTATTTTCTGTACAACTTTCTTCTATACATATATTGATATCATCATCGATAGATAAAATACAATTGCCTAAATCTTGGTCAGCAATATAAAAAGGGTAGTTGTTTTGGTTATGTGGATCACTTACCATGAATGCTAACCTGGTTTCTCTATACAAATGTGTGAACTGTCCTCCAAATAATGGGATCGTGGAATACGTCATGTTGAGTTGGAGGGATCCTCCAAGTGTAGCACCCCAAGACTTGGATAAGAGCATACCGTAGTTTAGGGATCTATGCAATATTGACAACTAAATCCTTTATCATCCCTATGCACTTAATATTTCTTGAATTGAATGAATACAAATCTCCATAAGGTTTGGTAATTTCAACACCAAGTCTCTCCATAATGGATTTAGGCATTACATTGTGAGAGGCTCCAGAATCTAACATACAATTATCCAGTAAGTGATCGTGCATAGTCAAAGTGATATAGAAAGGGGTGACGGTGTTTGTGGCACTGTCGAAATGTGGGTTGAAAATTATGTTAGGCTTTTCATATTCTACATTTATGACATCAGTCTAACTTTCATTTTCTGAAAAACCGATTAATTTGGTGATTTGTTTCCTGTAAATTGGATTTTTCGCCAGTTCAACCAGAGGTATAGGGATTTTGATTTTATTTATTTCATTTTTCATATTAAAACTTCCTATTGTTTTGTTGACCTCTATGGTTTGTGTTTCTGAGCCCTTCTTTTCAAGTTTCTTTTGTAGTGAGGTTTTAGTTTCAATTACAAGGTCCTCCATTTTCTGCGCGTTTGCAGCTGATGTCTCCGCTGGCTTTGTCTTGGTAGGCTGTCTGTCAGCGGTTCTAGTTCTTATAGTCTATTTCTCAGCATTTTTTTAAACTGACTCGTCTATTTCACCCCTTGGAAAAATAATTTTCATTGGGGGAGTTGCGAGGCTCTTGTTTCTAGGCCTTAGATTGTACTTTTGGTGGAGTTTGGCCATTATATCATCCGCAATTTCCTAATAGGTTGAATATTCAATAATACCACTATTTTTGTTATTTTGGGATCTATCTTTTGTAGTTGCATATCTTTCATAATCTTGCCTCTTTAAAAATTTTTGTAGGTAGTCGTCACCAAGATTATTGATGTCTTCTTCTAGTTCCTCAAAATCGTCCACATATTCTCCTCCTATAAAGTTTTCGCTTTTAAAGGGGGTTTGGATTTTTTAATCCTCATTCTTAATCTGTCTTTGTGGATTTTGAGGGTTAGGATTCCTTCTGAAATCATTTCTAGGAAAAATCTCATTTTTCGCTTGATCTAGTTCGATTCTTGAAATATTATTAGACAGTTCCTTGATTATTTTCTTCAGGTCAACCATTTTGTCTTTCGAAGATCTTCCAGATCCAGACGGTCCCCCTTGATCTCTATATGTTCTGGTTTCTTTGTTTCTAGTTTCAAATTTGGTTTTCAACTTTCCTAATGCCATCATGTTTGACTCAATCCCTAAGGCATCATATTGCATCTTGGTGAGGTCAACCGATCTCCTCTACCTCAATAACAGGGCGAAATAGAGGTCGAAATCCCCAATGAAAGTTACTTTCACTGCAGGTTGGGAGGGTTTGACCTCGGACAAAATTTTATTATACAATTTATTGAACCTCTAAGTGAACTCGAGGACTGATTCTGAGTGTTTCTTTCTTAGAGCCCCAAATTCAATTAGATAATAGAGATGGTCTTTCCTTCCCCCCCACTATCTAATAAAAGCATTTTCAAGTTCCTCATAAGATGGTATAGATCATGTTGCTAGGCCTCGGAACCAGGTTCTTACATGTCCTTTAAAAGTTTGAATGAGGAGTCTCGAATAGACATCTTCATGTTCGATTCCAAGGATATCAACAAATTGGTCAAAGAAATTGATATGTTCGGCTACAGTCAAATCACCCTCTCCTATGAGTTTTGGAAGATTCTTCATGTAGTTTTCAGGTAAATCATGTAGTTTGTACTTTAAGGCTCTAAAGTACACTGTCAAGGCATAAAAAAAAATACAGAAGGCTAAGGATAAAAAATGTAAGTTATATGAAAAGGGTTATTGCTGGTTCCTTAACTGTCTCTGTCTAGCTTCCCAGTTTTCCTGGATACTAATGTCTCTTTCAATTACTGCCCATGAACGTTCTAACTCAACTTGATTATTTTCTATCTGTAGGATGGTGTTGAATAAATTCAAAGAGATGATTGTGTTATCTGATAGTTTAGGTTCGATATTAGTCTGTCGTGTAACTGGGACAATCATGAGGTGTTATTGGATAAATCCGTAAGTGCGGACACAAACCGATCTCCCTATATCCACCTGGATCTAGAACAAAGCAAAACAAAATATGACTCTTTCCCTAGATTTTGACTATTGAATGTACTAGGAGGAAAGAACAAAGAACATACCTTATGATCGCTTCCTTTGGTCTTTGTTGCTCCTACTTTTCTCCAGTGCTCTCGTACAGTCAATACCAAAACAATACAAACCAACCGAAGTGAAGAAAGCACAATCTATTCAAAAGTCAATCTATGTATATGATCAAGGAGTTATACAATAAAGTGGAACTATCTTTATGGGAAAGAATCATATTACTGTATCATATTAAATGTGAAAGAGAGATTACAACCATGGCCTTAATGTCGTAAGGTCCCTTCCAACTTTCCTTTGTTCCCCACACACTTTCACTCCAAGAATTCTGAGAGCATAGATCTGATGATATTCACAATCTATCTTGACAAAGCAAATCTCAAAGCCACTCCAACCAAGCTAATAAACTCAAGAACCAACAAAGCTAACCCAAGCTAACTTTCTCCATGAGAACTCCTCTCCTTTTATAATTTGAAGAGGATAAGGTGAGGAGGTTAGGATGATCCCACTAAATCATGAAAGCGAGTAAGATCCAAACCATTCGGATGCCACCTCACCATAGAAGTTTCTCCTTCTAGAAGATTCGAGAAAACGCTCATTTTTCCCACGTGCAGGCATTCTTGCACCCTAGCTATAGAGAAACCTGCGAACACCTCACACTCTGGCTATAGTGCAACCTGCGAGAATGGGTCATTCTCGCATCCTGCCTATATAGCAACCTACGAACTTCCTTTTTTATAATGTTTTTACATAGGAAAATGCAACTTCTTTCCTCAGGAAAAGTTCTTCTCCCTTCTCTCTTTAGGAACTCAAGCCACTGACCCCTATGAAGGCAACAGATAGGTTTACATCATTAAAGATCATAGGGATGACGAAAATAATGTGTAACATGAGGGTAGGAGACTGAAAGGATAGATTCTGTGTTTTCTTTTAAGGGTTGGCTATTTCTGTTTCAAAACATATAAGAAGAACCCAAAAACCTTGAATTGATAGTATGACGAAACTAAAGGTTGTTTCTGGCATTTGAGTTAAATTTCGGAAAGGGAATGTGCATGGAATGAAAAGAAAACACAAAGCTACTAAAAAAGGTGAGGCATCAATTGAAGAGGAATCTCACTTTGTGACAGAAGAAGAAAAAATAGTTAGGAAGAACTCTTAATGAAGCATATGATATTGAAATCTAAAACTTTCATAGGTCTTGTATCTGCTGATAGCCGATACAAAGGAAAGGCTGTTAACGATTAAATTACAAGAATAATTAATTACCACAATAGAGGTTGTACTAAATTGTAGTTAATCATTCATTAAAAATATATATGAAATATATGAAACAACGGAGAAACACATAAATAAAACTTGACCAGATCTGGAATCTTCAATTTTTATTCGTATTAATTCAAAAAAATATCTTCAAATTCTTCTTTACAATGCATCCAGAAAAAATCATTTTTTTAGTCTTCTGAAATTATACTTATACCAGATCACTCATGATTGTTGGTTGGTGATCTCCTAACTTCCTAGGGACAAATAGTTACAAAAATGAAAACATCAACCATTTACATGATTATCTTTTATTTTCTTCTCATCTCGATAATACAAGTTTTCAAAATGATACTTCATTGTTTTATTGAAGTATCTCCTTCTTTCAACCCGATACATTCAATACATTTTTCAAGAAAGTGTACAAAACTTCTGGGAGGCTCTGGGAAATCCTTTTCTTTGAATAGATAAAATTTTCTTTGGATTTTTGGAAGCCGGTCTTTGATCCCCTTACCAACAAACTTGATTGATTGAAATTTCAAGTTTGGTTTCACTAGCCACTTGTCTATTAGGGTAACATCCATTTCCTTTAATTGTAAAATTTCCAACTGAATTTCGTTCAAACCCTCTTTGAAATTCAACTGGTGTCTTACAATGCTTATCTTTCCTAATTGCCCAGTGCAATTGTCTCTTACAATAACTAATGATTTCTTGTCCAAAAAATAAAAGATTTATTCACAATCGTCTTTGATTTCTTTCGCTAGTTTCTTATTTTCTACTATGTTGGTTTCCCACACCTTGAGCATGATATCGCCTCTGATCTGCTCTGCGATAGAAAGATTTGGAATTTTCAATACTCCTTCATTTTCTGAACATACAACTGCCTTTTGAAAAGTGTGCCTTGCTGCTTTAGCTTATTTTTCTTTAAAAATAATATTATAATGAGCATTGCTTACTTCCTGAAAATAATTTTGAATAATCTCTACTTGGGAGATTACTTTCTATTGCTCAGATTCTATCTTCGCATGTATTTCCAGTGACAAATCCTGAAAAACTTTCAAATCTATAACTTGGCGTTTTATTGAATTCAACTCAACATGTAGTTGTCTTACCAATTCTTCTTGCCTAATAACTTGTATTTGGCTAGTCTGCATCTTCTCATTCATCTCGTCTAGACTTGACTTAAGCGATTGAATTTCTTTCTTATCAACAGCTCTGGCCTGCTCTAGTCCTTTATTTATTTCTTCTTTGATATTTTTCTCTCTATCTTTTAGTTGGTTTTGCAACTGGACTATCCTGTGGTTACTCAGTTTGAACCTTGTTCTCATATTGTCAACGGTGAATCAATTTGTCGTTGTGAGGGCTCCCACGGAGCCCACCACTTATGTAGAGAAATATTCTTCTTCCAAGTTTTGCCCATCCACCAACACCCTGTGTTTCTTTACCATTCCACCTTCTCTCATATACATCTCCTACTTTAATACAACCTTCCTCTTTTTACTGAAGAAGTAATTAGAGGGAGGAATTTCTTCTCTGGAGATAGGGTTGAGATCACTAACATATATGACTCCTATCTGAGGGAGCCCAAAAGTAGACTGTAAAGGGGTCAAGGAAGTGATGGGATTACCCAAATCTGTGGATTTTGTTTCCCTTGCAGTCTTGGGGGTATCGACATGAATAGTAGATGGTGAAGGGGGGGTAGATTGACTGGACTTAGGAGGTGTCCTAGACCTTATTTTTGTTTTAGCTCCTGGATTCTCTGTCCGTGGGACTTTTTTTTTTTGTGCGGATCCTTCTGGCTCCTGTGAATTTCCCTCGGTGTCTGCTTTATCCTTTGCTTCTTGTCCGAAGCCTAGGGGAATGTTTTCTTGTTCTGGAGGAGATTTTTTTGCTTTTCCCTGCAATACCTTGGGAAAACCGCTTCACCTATGTCTCTAGAAAGTTAGGAGACTGGTTTGAAAATCGGATGATAACATCTGTACCCTGTCTAACACATCCTCATAGGTTTTGACCCCTTTGAAAATGTCATCGTGAGGGGATTCCTCATGTTCAAATGCTTTCATGCCATAGTGAGCCATGTGGCTTCCCACTGTTTGATAAGGGTTGTGCTTCCTATGTTCAAGATTCACCAACTTGACCTCCTCTAGAGATGCATATTCAACCTTAGAATGACCCATGTTGAGTAGTGAAAACCTTCCAATATGTATGGGAAGGACTGGCCAAAAATTCTTTTGAGTTGTCTTCAGTTCTATCCCAATACTGCCTGTTATTATCTGATGAGCTACCTCCCTTCACATTAGTCTGTCAGGGAGGAATTTAGGAAGTGCATGAGGAGGGATAAAGCATCCGAAAACCCTGATATAGGAGAAATTCTCCTCAATAAACCAACCGACAACTCCTTCAGATTTCCTATGGTCGACTCTAAAATACGGGGGGGTACACAACCATACAACATCTGATGCACTGGTATCACCATGAAATGACAAATTTTGTAAAAAGAATCCTTAACATTTTCTTCCCACATCTTAGAATGATATTCATGAATCGGTTCAGTGTAGGTTGGGTTCCAACTCCAATTCATCAAAGGGAAAGGAGTCGTGAAACATATAGCATCCATGATATATGCCAACATAAAAAAGGCTACTGGTCAACCATTGGATCTCGCGGTTTGATGCTCCTTAACGTGCATCAGGACTTATAACTCATACTTTTTTTTATTTTTTTATTACTTTAATATAAATCCCTTTTGGGATTTCAGCACTGGGGTTCTGGAGTTGTTAGTTACGAAATCATGCTTTTGTGAAAGGCCAAAACCCGAAAAATCAAAAGAATTTTGAGACTTTTTAGGACTAAGGGCGGCTCCATGACTATAAAAAAGAAAAACTTTAGGTTTAAAAGGAAAAAATTAAACTTTGTATCAACATTAATATTGTTAAGAACCAAATATCAATATAGCATAGAAAAACCTCAGAATAAGTACTCAACGCCTTGAAAAAGAGAGAATTTTAGATAATAAGCCTCTTCGAGGGCGAAACCTCCTTTTACCCCACATAAATGTTCAATTACAAGATGATTCCAAATGAAAATGTCTCCTTGGTATATATAGGAGACTAGGAGGTATAATTACAACTAATGGAATAAAGCCGACATAAATA
>ML812398.1:45891-64563 GCA_009831015.1 Picea engelmannii
CAATTAATATGATACAGTGGCATGTCCCTTTCCCATAAAGCTATTCTCACTTTATTGTGTAATTCCTTGATCATACACATAAGTTGACAGTTGAATATATTTTGCTATCTTCACTTTGGTTGGTTTGTGTTGTCTTGGTCTTGTCCTCACGAGAGCACCAGAGCGAAGCGGGAGAAACAATGACCCTAGGAAGCGATACTAAGGTATGTTACTTGTTCCTTCCTACTAGCTAATTCAATGGTCAAAACTTAGGGAAAGAGTCATGTCCTGTCTTGTTTTGTTCTAGATCCAGGTGGATCTAGGGAGATCTGTTAGTGTCCGCACCTACCGATTAGTCCGATAAAAAAATTGGCGACTCCACTAGGGACCTTTTTGGTCCAGGTTCACCTGTGATTTCCGAAATCAACCCACCTGTGATATCCGAAATATCTAACCCAGAGACAGTATCGTTGACCATCGCCTATCACTTTACCATCCTTGCTGAAATGGCCCATCTCACAAATACTACGAGTGTTCCAACCAGGTTTACTACGGTTAGTCTTTTTCCCATCAACACACCACGAACGCCCAACGTCACTTTGACACTACCACCTAGATACCGTGCATTGAATGCTTCCATTCCTATTCCTGCGCAAACCCCATCCAACTCTTCTAGTGGTCCTTCTTCTTTTGGGCACTCTCTTCCCGGTTTTATTCCAACACTCCCTCAATTTCCTTTTGGAGGACCTTCTTCGTCTTCTACTGGAAATCTTAATACTAGTGGCACTATTCCGTCATTCACTCCAAATTACCAGTTTTCGGTTGGTGGACAATTTCACCAAGGTGGTATGACTCGACCCCCTCTTAGCGGGAAAATTCCTTTTGGAACGCAAATCCCAATTGGAACACAACCCCCAATTGGAACACCACCTTTGATGGGAGGACCGACCCCACCTTATGGGAAAAACATACCTCCCTCCTTGACCCAGTATTGGAATCAGTTGATACAACATCCTCCTTAATCGAATGGGGGGCAGCAGTTTCCAGCTGCATCCATAATACCTCCAAGTATGGGCCAACCATATCTAGGTTCGTTCAATCCCATTTGGGGGGTGAATGCTCAAACTCAAACCCCTGTTCCAGGGTATAATCCTGTGAGCTACTATCCTCTCCAACCACCACCGAATCTGCCTAGGTATTCACATTATATGCAGACTGCTTATGGTCCTACTGGTTTGCCGACAGGGATTCCTCCCCAAAGCCACTAGTACCCACAAGTGAATCGACAGTTTCCCTTTATCGCCACTTTGGATCTTCTGGATTTGTCAAGGATTTTAAATGATCCTATTTGTCACTCTCTCCAATGGCCTGCTATACCAGCCAAGCTTCCATCTGACATTCCTAAATTTGACTGCAAAGCGGGAGAGGACCCAAACAATCATGTTATGACTTTTCACCTATGGTGTTCATCCAACTCGTTGATGGATGACTCTATTCGTTTACGTATTTTTCAACGAACCTTCACCGGTTCTGCTGCAAAGTGGTATATCAAATTGCCACGAAGTTTCTTCTCTTACTTCAACAACCTAGCCATGGATTTCCTTACGCATTACCAGTTACCGATCCGTTACAACACGGGGACTGAGATTTTGATTTCCTTCAAACAGAACAAAGCCACTCATATATCCGATCACATCCATGAGTGGTGAAGCTGACGACGTCTCATTAAAATTGAGCTCCCCGATCAGTTGTTGGCAGAGTGGTTCACAAAATCATTTGTGAACGACATCGGTAAGGACATTTCCATGGGTGGCATAGTCACAAAAGAGCAGGCTATAAGTCGTGCTCAATATATTGACCTCGTTTATTCACAAACGAGAACCCTTTACGATTTACTACCTGAATTACCTCGTCCCTCTACTTCCAACAATTCAACTACTCTAGTTGCCTCGCATGCAGCTGACGGTGTGATTGGTACTGTCCTAGCCCAATCACATTCTGTTTCAAGCACAAACCCCAAATCTGCTTCTTCTAATGTTCAAAATGCTTTGTCTCCTGCCCATCCCACCGGAAAGACTTCTGAGGTAAATGTAGTTCAATCTACCCCTGTCGGTAAAAACAAATCTAAAAAGGGAAGGGGTAAGAATAAGGAGGGAAAAATACTCCTCAAGAAGAGCAAACCAAAACTACCCCTGTTGACGATCGGGATAAGTGCAAACCATGATACCATTGTCTTATCTGTGGTGATGATCACTACACGAAGGATTGTCCACGACGTGTCGAGGTCACTAAGTTCCTTCAAGGAGCTCCAAAACCACCTACACCAGCCGTTTTGTCCCAACCCTTCCCGTCTCAACAACAGGCTTAGTTGGTCATCCATGACCAACCCTCATCTTCTACTACCTCCTATGTTTTGATGTGTACTGGTGATTCTAAGAAGAGAGACATTGCACTCACTTCTCGAGCCAAAGATTATTCTCCCTCTAAGGAGAAGCTTGATGATTTACCCCCTTCCTTAGTACAACCCTCTCCCGCGACTCCACCTACCAATGGTCCTCTTCATATCGAACGACCAAGCCTCGACACAGTTCTGTGACCCCCCCCAAAGGGCGTCGTTTGGAAATAGGATTTCAATCCTCATGCTCATGTTGCCCAGAACTACAACATTGTTGAAGATCTGGCTCAAGCACCTTCTACGATGTTAGCCCTTGAAGTCCTTCAGACTTGTCCCGCACAATGGAAGGCATTGTTGAAAGATATCGGTGGAATCGATCCGATGGATACGAATTTGATAATATTTGACTTGGAAGATCACATTCCAAGGTTACCCCCTCAACTTGAATTCCAGATCCAAGTGGTTGTCTCTGACAAAAACATTTGTCAAACCATTATCGATGAGGGTGCCTCGACATGTGTTATGTCTTTTGCTTGCTGGAAAGCCATTGGCTCTCCTTCTTTGATTGAATCCCAGAACACTCTTAAAGCCTTCAATGGCTCCAGTTTTAAGCCCTACGGTGTCCTTCCTTCGTTGCCCATCACGTTAGAAGGCAAAATGGTCCAAGTCGAAGTGGAATTCTTTGACGCTCCCCTTGATTACAATATTTTTCTTGGTCGTAGCTGGATCGATTCCATGCGTGCAGTTGTGTCGACCCTTTTCCGTGTAGTACATTTCCCTCATCAAGGAAAGGTTGTTACCATCGACCAACTAGCCTTCTTTAATTCTGATACCCGTATTGGCAACGTACTGTTTATTGCTAAAACCCCACTGGGTTATGAGAAAGTCGGTGTCAGCCTTCTAAAAGACTCTTCGTTGATGGGTACTTTCCCCATCCCACCACCGGATGTTCCACGCTCGTCTGTTGCTTTTATCAACATGATCTCCACCTCGCCTCACAAACTTCCTGCGTCTCACAACCCTTGGATAGAACCTGACCCTGGAGATCATCTTTGTTTTGGCGATTCAATGTCATTAAGTCCAGTTGAATCCGCCTATCAGGCCATTCAATCGAAAACACATTCTACCCCCTCTCTTGGTGAGTTGTCTCCCGATCCTTTTCGTGTCATTTTTCCCACTGACGAGATGATCATGTCTATCATGGAGGACACCCCTTGGGACGATGGACATCATCGTTCCATCCTCTTTCTGGAGCAACATACCATTGATAACTACCAACGGATTTTGACTCCGTCAACCGTTGTTGTCATCTCCACCGTTCCCGAGTCTGCACACGATGTGTTTTCCGAAGGGAACTTAAGCAATATCTCGCCCACGATTCCCCTGGACATATCCATCAAACTTGGGATTGTCGAAAATGTCCATATCAGAGCTTCATGTTCTTCTGATCAAATCGTCACCTACACATCCCTTTTCAAAGAGTTTCGTGACATCTTCTCCTGGAGCTATGAAGAAATGCCAAGTATCGACCCTGAGATTGTGATACATGAGATAAAGACATACCCCGACGCTAAACTCGTCCGGCAATGCCTTCGTCTATTTCACCCACGTAAAGCGGATGCTATCAAGCTCGAAGTTGAGAAACTTCTTAAAGCCGTCTTTATTTATCTGGTGGCTCTCACAGACTGGGTTTCCAATCTTGTACTGATTTCCAAGAAACAAGGCACCATTCGTGTATGCGTTGATTATAGGGATATCAACAAAGCTTGTCCCAAAGACAACTTTCCTACCCCTTTCGTCGATCAGATTGTCGACGATTGTGCCGAAAGTGAAATCTTCTCTCTCATGGATGGTTTCTCCGGGTATAATCAAATCAACATTGTTCCCGAGGATCAACATAAGACTTCTTTTATTTGTCCTTGGGGTACTTTTGCCTATCGAAAAATTCCTTTCGGTCTCAAGAATGCTGGCGCAACTTTTCAACGCGCTATTTCTTATGCTTTCCATGATATCAAACACATCGTTCAACCATATTTGGACGATTTACCCACTCATTCAATTTGCCGAGTCGATTACCCAACCCACCCCCGAGCCATTTTCATTCACTGTCAGTTCTACCGTGTACGTTTGAATCCTCATAAGTGCGTTTTTTGCATGGAATCCAACCGTCTTCTAGGTTTTATTGTTTCGTGTCAAGGGATCCGGGTGGATCCTTTAAATGTTGAGGTGATCCTTAATATCCATCCTCCTTCTACTCTTCACCAGTTACAGAGTTTGTAGGGGAAAATAAACTTTCTTCGTCGTTTTATCCCAAATTATGCCGAGATAACTCGTGGATTTACGCGACTCCTCAAAAAGGATTCAGAGTTCGTCTGGGATACCATCGCTAACAATGCTTTTGAACCTTTGAAATTGTCCCTAACGCGAGCTCCTCTTCTCTTTCCCCCCGATTACAGTCACAATTATTTCCTCTACCTTGCTACCTCAGATTACACCATTGGTATGGTTCTCGTCCAAGAGGATGATGCTAATGAGGAGCATGTTATATACTACTTGACTCGAAGTCTGACGCCTACTGAAATCAAGTATTTACATGTCGAAAAATTGGCCTTGGCTGCCGTCCAAGTCGTCCAATGCTTCCGACACTATATCCTCTCACGCAAGACTACAGTGATTTCTCGTTGCAACCCTATGCAAAACATTCTCACCTTTCAATTGCTAGGGGGAAAATACTCCAAATGGATTGTGATACTCCAGGAGTTTGACTTGGAATTTGAATGCACCAAGTCTAAGAAGTCCTTAGTCTTTGCTGAGTTGATATGCGACTTTTCCCATTCTGCAACAGAAAATGTAGCATCTGATTCATTACCCGATGAATCTCTTTTCCTTATTAGCACTGATGATCTTTGGTATGGTGATATCATTATATATCTCCAAACCCAGACTTTCCAGCCAACTTTGTCCAGTACTGAGCGACGTCGAATACGATATCAAGCTCATCAATACATTATCCTCGGGGATACTCTTTATCATTGGGGGATTGACTTTGTTTTTCGACGTTGTCTAACATTCGACGAAGCTGAGAAAGATATGAATGACTTCCATTCTGGAGCATGTGGTGGTCATATGTCTGGGTATGCTACTTCCCAGAAGATCTTATAAGCAGGGTATTTTTGGCCTTCATTATTTAACGACTGCATAATCGCCATTCAAAAATTCCATGCTTTCCAGACCTATAATAACAAGTTACGGTCACATCCTGCTCCTCTTCACCCTGTGGTCTTAGTTGGTCCCTTTGAGAAATGGGGAATTGATTTCATGACATGTCACCCTCACTCGGCCAGGGGGCATGGTTACATTATTGTAGCTATCGATTACTTTACAAAATGGGCCGAGGCGATGCCGACATTTGACAACACTGGAAAGACCGCAACATTATTCATTTTTAATCACATCATAGCTCGTTTTGGTGTTCCCGAAGCTATCGTCACTGATCACGGTAGCCACTTTAGGAATTTTATGATGTCCGAACTTACTGAAAAGTTGGGTCTTCGCCATGATAACTCAACGCCCTATTACCCACAAGCCAACGGCCAAGTCGAAGCGATTAACAAATTTCTCATAACTATGCTCTGATGAATGATAGGGATTCATAAAACAAGTTGGCACACAATGTTGTTTTCAACATTGTGGGCGTACCGGACATCCGTCAAGTCCGCTACTGGGTTTACCCCTTTTCGGTTAGTCTATGGTGTGGAAGCCATTCTCCCGATTGAATGCGAGATACCCTCTTTAAAACTAGTTGTTGAACTCCTACCCAACACTTCTGCTGAGGAAGAACGTCTATTGTATCTTATGCGATTAGAAAAAACTCGACGCGATGCCACCCTAGTCATAGAAGCTCAGAAAAAGTATGTCAAGGCCCAATACGATAAGCATGTCAAGCCTCGCATTTTCTTTGAAGGAGATCTTGTTCTCCTCTATGAACAAGATCAAGATATGTTAGGCACTGGGAAATTCGAAGCCATGTGGCGAAGTCCTTATATCGTTCGACGAGTTTTGGAAAAAGGAGCTTATGAGTTAGTAGATTACGATGGTATCCCTTTGAGTGAACCTAGGAATGGGTTGTACTTGAAGAACTACTATGCATAAAATCATCTGTGCACAAGTACTTGTATTTTTATTGTACCATACTTCTTGTGTGTTACTATAGCTTGCTTTTGTCGTTATCTGGTCTCTGCCCTTATGTGACGTTGTGTTTGATTTCCAGATGTCAGAGTATTCACTACCCTATATTGGCTTCGCTGATGGCGCTAGCCGTAGTACTCAGAACCTTGCTTCCACTGCATGGGCAATTTACGCCCCTACAAACGAACTTGTCTCTTTACGAGGTGTGTGTCTTGGCTGTGCGACCAACAACATTGCAGAGTATAGCGTCGTTATTGAATTATTGGTTGATGCTATCTCACTCGGAATCTGTCATTTGGTTGTGCGAATCGATTCGCAGCTTGTAGTACTACAGTTAAGTAATGTCTATACTATTTGAAGTCCTTCTTTGTTACGGGTGTATTTGCGAATTCGCCTCTTGGAACGTTATTTTGATTACATTGAATATCAACATATTCCTATATGTCTAAATACATTAACAGATGCATTGGCTAACTATGTATTAGACAGACATTTGAATCATTTATAAATCAATCACATCAATATTTACACAACATATGATAAACCGGTAGAAGCCGTCTGTATATATAACGATCAAAAGAGTTTTTTACAAAAAATTTTGTCCGAAGACCAAAATGTCAAAATTGGAAGCTCATAGCTTCTACAAATTGACGTCATGGATGACGTTCACGATAACACATGACTACCCAGGAAACTCTACGGAGCAGTCAACTCATGGACCCTGACACTCCTACAGTATGATGATGATCGCATCGTGGAACCTCTTCAAGAGGCATGTCTGGAATATCTGCGGTTAGGCCCTCTAGATTTTGTTCCACTACTTGATAATCTGCTCATTTCTTGGGCTTTTTCTGTCCTGATGATGGATCCTGTTGTGGATCCGAAACGTCGACGGCAAACTTTCATTAGCACTGTGGTTCCTCCGGCAATTTCTGAACTACTTGATAATCCTCGACATATTGTGGTGTTGTCGCTACCTCTCCTCTCCACTGAATGGGAGAAGTACCAGGAGGACGGTAAGGTCCAACATCTGTGTCATAAAAAATGAATTTTGTATTTAGTCTTTGGATGAACATATAAAAACATTTAAATATGATTAAAATTCACAAAAAAACATTTAAAAAGAAAAAAAATGTGTGTACTTCTTACCAAGTTCCCCCCACTGAGCATCCTCTGGCAGTACTAAGTCCGGATCTCCTCGAAAATCTAACCCGACATAAGCATAATCGTCAACCATCAACATTTGTGGTTGAAGCCAGTCAAAGAAGGTATCATCATACTTGATGATCGGTCCAGCTACGTGTCGGGCCACGAGCTTACACCATCTCAGCATTCTTGGATCCCTCAGAGCCGGTAAATTCCACTCCACCTGCAGCCTCAGTAATGGAACCCTCTCAAGGAAGAAGGACACTAACAAATATCCATACTCGAATTGCTTCAGGTTGCCTCGTCTGCATTTGGTCAACTACCTTTTTATGCTACGAAGCATTGCATCTACCCAGTTGAAAACTCGAGGTTCAGTACACTCTATCACATACTGCAAGTAACTCTGTAGCGCCATGTGAGGAGCGGAGCTCCCCACCATCCAAGCTATGGAAAACAAGATAGTACGGAGGGTCAAATCCCGTACCCCCCAAATATCTACCTTTCCTTTCTTCCTCTCTGCCTCGGGAACACAGTGTATGCGGCAGTACTCACTCATGGGCAACCCACCACCTCTTCTACCAGTCAGGCTCACGTAGTGCCCACGCTGTGATAGTCTAGTCAAAAAGTAAATGTCCTCAATATCTAAGGATAGTGTGTGGACCCCCACATGAAATACCTGTTGATCAGGATCCCACATACGAACAAGGTACACTAATAACCTGACCTGGGCCCTCATGCCCGGGATACGAAAGTACTTCAGAAGGCCACAGTTTCTCAAAGCAGCAATAGTGGGTGGATAATTTTTTACAATAGAATTGTCTTCTTCGTGCTCCCTTTCACGCCATTCAAGAACCATTTTGATGGCCAATTACCTGCATAAGAAGCACAAAAAGAAGATTAGCAACTCTATTCATTAATTGGTACTTTTTTCATTGAGTAAAATTTAAAAAAAAATTGTTCTTTATGGTTCTCTCAGGTGCCCTTTGGGCACAGTGCGAGAACCTCGCAGGCTACTATGAGCTCACATGTGAGAATGCCCCATTCTCGCAGGTCCCGTGTAGCCCACCTGCGAGAATGGCTGAGCACAAGTAGGGCTCATAAAATCAACTCAAAAATGAATTTTTAACCAATGAAAATGCAAAATTAAACCATGAAAGAGTAGAGTACAAAGAGCCTACCTCACTGTCATTGACGGCTCGACAAATGGATGATTGTAACTCCCGCAATCTGACACCGAACTTCGAGGGTAAAAGAGGGTTTTTTGGGCTCAAATAGTAAAAAGTAAAAATGATATGGTAAAAAGAGTTTCACTCCTTTTTATTTACTTTTACCATGTTATTTGGTTTTTTAATAATTATTTATTTATCAAACCCTAATTCCTAATGCCCTTTTGAGTGTAACTTTTGCAGGCGTAATGACTTTGATGGTCATGTACCAGGATGCGAACATAATTTTTCTTTTTCCATCTCATGTTTTGATTGTTTTTTATGGTTTTTGTATAAAATCTCGAGCGTGGTCTTTGTCCATTCTTGCGCTCGAAAATACATGAGAACACGATTGAGCATACTTTTATCACTTTTTCGGGCTCAACAAGGTTTTACAAAAAGGGAACCCCCCTGGAGTCCTCTTTAAGCTCTTTTCAGACTCTCTAAACATGAAAAGATAGCCGAGCGACCTTGCTATTTTCACGCTAGATAAAGTATTTGAAGAAAGCGTTTGGTGAGCGATAATTTATCTCTTTTTCGGTCTCATCGGACTATTTTACGAAAAAGGAACTGAGAGAGTTATCTTTTAAGTGTTTTTCCAGACTCTATAATCATGAAAAACCTTCGAGTTTTCTATCTCTGGACTCGTTAAACAAACATTGATAGACCCGTAATGGGATCGAACCACTCCTTCTTCGGGTTCGTTAAACATACTCCGAAGGACTTATTGTTGGGCTCCAGATTTATAACATTTTCTTGCTGGTTCTTGAAGATATTGTTTACTCTCCTGAAGTCTTTTGTTAATCAAATGACATTCTTTCTGTGCTATTACACATATATGTTCCGTTGTATACATAATTCATGAAGTTCTTCCAAAACCACAAATGAGCGAAGAATTCAACTATAAATGCAACAACAATCCTCTTCTGCGGAGAATATCTGAACTTTGCAAAAGTGCAGCGTGTTGGCTTGTAGTGGATAATACTTATAAGTATTTTATGTATGATGGGTTGAAATATACTTGTAGAGGCTCCACACATTATCAATGTATTCTCTTTTTCTAAAGCTTATGGTATGATGGCAAAAGTTAAATAGAGATATAATTTTGGATGCACTGTCACCTCTTGGTGCAAATGCTGTAAAGGGCGGACAAGGAGCAATTTATCTCTGGAGCAAAGTTACCAACTGGTGCTTCTGATGATGTTGAAGTTGTTAAATGGTTTTCAAAAATACATGGGGTTATTGTTATCCCTAGTAGTGCTAGTGGAGGACCAGGGTATGTTCATGTTTCATTTGGTCCCAGGGCATGCTTTCTTCTTAATTTTTCAGAAAATATTATTCAAGATGTGCAAATTGTTAAGGTCATCATTTACTTTAGTTTCTGGGGTTATTGGGCAATATGCAAAATGCTAGCCATTATAAATACCAAGATAAGTTTGACTCTGAACAACTAAACAGAGTGCTCTGCGATTTGAGGAGGAATCACTATAGTTGGACTTTGAATCGTTGGCTCTCAACGAGCACTCAATAGTTGGCATCAAGCATTTAAATTCGTGCATGTATAACGCAAGGAAGAAAATCGTGGAACGATTGACTATGTAAAACGTGTCTCAAAACGTGTCTAGCTGGCATCAAGCATTTAAATTTGTGCATGTATAACGCAGGGAAGAAAACCGTTTTGTCAAATAGATGTAATATCATGACATGGGTAAAGGCAATCTTGAATCGTTTGATTATGAAAAACGTGTCTCATTCCCCGGTGGTACTCTTCAAACCATTTTGTAACTCCTTGTTTATCTAGGGCGCAAAGCCATGCATTTCCAGAGATCTGAAACGTTATATAAAGAGCTGCTATGCTCGACAAATAGGGGGGAGATAGACGGAGCATAGATTAGATGGAAGGATGGAACAGAGATCGAATCTCCAAGCACTTGTATTGGTCTTATTTTCAATAAAATAGTTAAGAGTTTCATTAATTCGCCTTATGTTATTTGCAAGTTCGCTGTAAGCTATTTTTTTTCCAATATGCATTGATTTAAAGAACGTTCTGTTGACAGAGAAGGCAGGGCCCCCTTCGATGGAAATAGAGCTGTGTAGATTGCATTTATAGTAGACTCCATCTTCAGATTTGGACATCGTCTTACATTGCCAATTTTCTCATTGATTTAATAGAACAGAAATAACATTTCATTTGATTGTAACAGAGGGTTTAGCATTTCAAGATTCAAGTTTAGACTCTATCTTTTTTAGCCATTGATTTCATTTTTTTAGTTCAAACTGCTTAACATTCAGGAACTAGCCTGGATATCTCATGAGATAGAGAAGTTTCCTTTGATTACAGTAAAGGGTTTCATTGCATTATAAAATAGAAGGTTGTTGAGTTGTGTGGAGTAATAAGTAGCAAGAACTTAATTGTTTTCAGCCATCAGTGTGCAGTAGACCTTTTACATGCATATGACCATTTTTTACAGAGCAATTTTATGAAGTTAGTACAGGGTAGTACAGAGTAGTGCAAACGAGTGCAGAACAGAGTAGAGTACATTACTTCTTCCAACAAGTTTCTTTTTGCAGTTCAGAGATTAGTTTGGGATCCTTTAAACCCCCTCTTCAACCCTGCATTTCCTGTGTTGGTTCCTCTAAGTCTACCTTCCCGGGTTGACAATTAAATGTTGATTCATATGTTATATATTCAGCTCGACACTTATCTGAAGGATAAGCTTATATCAACAAGCATATGTTATCCTCCTCAAGCTTGCGTAAAAATAAAGAGGTATTTGCCAAAAATGGTGGGGGGAAATTTGGGAAAGGGATATGTTTTCATCTTCGTATTGATTGGCAGTAAGTGTCGCTCTTGAACATGACACCCCCTATTCATCATTTGAAGCCAGTTTGGGAAATCCATTTGTCTTTCATTCGATTTGCTACAAGGTCATTCCCTGTGTCGTATTTGAGTCAATGCTGCCAAATCATTGGTCATGTCGTTCATATGTTCAAGAGAAATCCATTTGAAACCTCTTTTGAGTCGGCCATCTGTAGTTGTCCATTTTCTCCGTGTCAACCTTCCCTGTGTCTAGTCCAACTTACATCATACTCTGTTTCACCTTCAAAATCTGTTACTCATTTTGTTTCATTGATGGGGGATACATCAAGGCCCTCCTGTGACGAGTTTTGTTCCGTCGACTTCAGCTCATTATCCGGAATCAAGACTTAGAAATTCTTCGGTACCTTGGAGCTTGCATGCCTCAATGGTAGGTTTCCTCGCTTTCGACACTGGGTTTACATAATTGACCCTTGATCAAAAGATTCCATTGGATTTTCGACTTCAACTCATTCATTCACACTCGATGGATTGTACTAGAGTACCTTGGGAGTCATTGACATCAATGGTGATTTCCCTCGCACTTGTTAACGATTTCATCAATGACCGGTAATCAAGGCTATCAGGTTGTAATCTTTACTTTCAATTAATATGATACAGTGGCATGTCCCTTTCCCATAAATCTATTCTCACTTTATTGTGTAATTCCTTGATCATACACATAAATTGACAGTTGAATATATTTTGCTATATTCACTTTGGTTGGTTTGTGTTGTCTTGGTCTTGACCTCACGAGAGCACCAGAGCGAAGCAGGAGCAACAGAGACCCTAGGAAGTGATACAAAGGTATGTTACTTGTTCCTTCCTACTAGCTAATTCAATGATCAAAACTTAGGGAAAGAGTTATGTCCTGTCTTGTTTTGTTCTAGATCCAGGTGGATCTAGGGAGATCTGTTAGTGTCCGCACCTACCGATTAGTCTGATAACACCTCTATAAAAACAAAGGAGGATTTACATCCTCGTGAGGTTTTCATTTAGGTCCTAATGGATTCAAGGTAAACATTTTTGGTGACCACACTAGGGAATGAACTGAAATTTGCAACCTGGTCTAGCGTTGTTTGAAACAATATATGAATTTTCCTCAGGCTGATCAACCCCGCTTAGAAATTGGATTGAAAAATAAATGAATAATATTACATCTGTTATACAATCTAGAATAACAACAGTCGAGAACTGATAAGATTTAGAAATTTCCTAGAAGATCTTAGTCCAGGAAGAAGAAAGAGAAATCCTCCAGTGTAACACCCTGTTTCCCCCAGTTTGTAAAAATAACTGGACTGGCCAAGAACTGTGGCAAACTCAGAAATGTGAATATGTGATGTGAATGGACCTTTTGGAAAAGGTCGATGAATGTGAATAATATTATGAATTTATATTGTAGGACTGTTGAGAGGGGATGTGCTGAAAAAGAGACCACGATGGTGGTGGAAGGCACCTGGAAAGGTGGATTTAACTTCCACCAAGAATTAATACCATATTTGGACTTCACTAGCCCGGAGAACCAAAAGCGGCTCGCTGGCCCTTAATTAAATGTCTCACAGGCTGGCAGGTATATGGCTCCTCAAGAATTAATGAGGAATGGGGAGGTGAACCACCCATCCGTAGAGCCGTCAGGCCTAACCAACGTGAGGGAAATCGCGCCACACGCAACCTTGCAAGAGGATAAGGCATGGGGTAGAAGCAATTGGGGGTGGATGCGAGGGGAGGAAGAGAACTCTAGAATATGCAGAGTGAGTGATAACAGAGAGGAAGGAGAGTAACCTTCACTTATGGTCACTGGTAGACAGAGACGTTGTCTCACAACATCATGGTCCCATCTCGGGGGTGGCTAGTGGTAAATCCGATGGGATTCGTTGAGCCTACGGTTGGGTGGAAACGAGCACCCCTCTCAGTAGTTGCATAACCCCTAGGGTTATTTTTGATAAGTGTTTTTCTTCTGGCATCCTTAAATATATATTTATTCTGACATTTATGTTTATAAGCTGTGAAATGGTGAACAAGTTCAGAGTAGGAATGTTTGTATGGTGTTTTGATCAATACTGGTAGATGCATGTTTATAATGGAAAGACTACGTATGGCTTATGTCTTCATAAATCACTATTTATATGCTTACCGACCTAATTCAGACTGCATGTCTAATTTGTGGGAGAAAGGTACCCTTATATGCCTCAGATAGTACCCTGGGTAAAAACCTCCCCATAAAGATACCCTCCTTGAAAAGCCCAGCAAGAACCAGGAAAGAGAATGTGAAGGCGTAAGGCCTTAGTGACCTTGCACTAGGAGGAACGGTCCTCTTGAAAATCTGAGATGGCAACATAAGGATGAAGTATCGAATTAATGGACGAGATCCCGTCGGGAGATCTGTGGTCACTCACGACCGTCATATCGGAAGAAGAACATGGAGTGTTAAGTGCCTTAACCCTGATAGGTGTTGATCGATGGACGAGATTCCATCGGGAAAACTATGGTCATGCATGATTGTTAGATTGGTAGGAGTAAGAAGGGTGTTAAATGCCTTACCCCTTTGTTTCTGTGTCTTCATGGGCAACGAAGAAATCGGGACCGTAGATCTCCAAGGTCCATGGGAGTATCTGGACCATTGATTTTTCCACGTCCAGGGAGTCGTGGAAGAATGCATGTGTAGGAACCAATCTGAGCCGTCATATCTCGGCTGGAAAACCCGATAGCCATTGGATCTGTTAGGAGTTACCCGAGGGTTAAACCCCCAGTGAATAGGGGCAAAAGCCCCAAAATAGATCTAGACCATCCGAACGATGAATACCACGTGTTGAGAGATTTCCCATCTCGGGAAATCGGGAATCGCAAACTCGGGAGTCCTGGTGACGAGAGTTCGGGACTTTCCATGGTGAAAACCCTGGGATAGATCTGAACCGTCCGAATAACGGAGGCCACGTGTCGTGAGATTACCCGTTTCGGGAAATCAGGAATCGCGAACTCAGGAGTGTTGGTGATGAGAGTTCGGGACTTTCCATGGTGGAAACCCTGGGATAGATCTGGACCACCCGATCTCGGGAGGCCACATGTCATAAGATTACCCATTTAGGGAAATCGGGGATCGGGGATTCAGGAGTTTCGTTGACAAGAGGTCGGGCTCTCACCTTGATAAATCCCGACAGAAATAAAACTGTTGTCATATGAGAAGAGGTCATATCGACCAAGGCGTAGCCCAGGGGGATAATTGCCAAATGAGGCATGTTCAACACTTCGACATTTCGGTACTCGGGACACCGAAGGGCATGCTTCCCTGTGCCAACAAATCCCAAAATTAAGACTTGCAAACCCCCGCCTGTTAGTATGAGGGTTAAGTATTGATCAATGGATGAGATCATTTTGGAGGATCTGGAGTCTGTGACACATGTAGATGTGGGGGGGGAAGGAATGCAAAGGATAGTTCCTCGACCCCTCTCAACCTTTACAAGTGATGGACGAACAGGATCCTTTCGGAGGATCCAGGGTCTGGGATGACCGAGAGATGTGAGGAAGAGATGTCGGCTTTAAGTTGGGGCATGAATGCACATTAAGGCAAGTAACAGGCAGATCTGGATGGCCAGAGTCCACCTACCTAGATCTACGGCTGATATTTCATTCTGGAGCGCCCTTGCTATTCTACCTTTAGTGTAGGGGGGTGGCGGTCCGGAATTCAATGTGCAACTCTCGAATGGTTGAGATTAATTCACCTTGATCAATGTTGCTCAGGTGAATTCCAGACCCCCCTTTCCATTCTACCTTTAATGGGGGGGGCTCCAGAATAGTGTGGTGTGTGAAGTGCCCCCCCCCTCCTCCTATCCTGTCGACTACCGTGTCACATTTCCCCCTCTGCCACCTGTACTCCACTTAACCGTGCGACGGGGCTTGTTCTCATTGGTTGTTCTCTAGCCCTGTTGGGATTTGTCCCTATTGGTCGGTCGCTAGATCTGCCGGGGTTCGGTGGTTGCAGAGTGAAACGATTCGACATCATTGTAGCACTGAGGCATGAAATACAAAAGAGGCACTATGATTATTTGAACTGTGATCATGACCCACGATCACATGGGAACAAAGAGAGAGAAAGAGATAGCTTGCGCTAGGACTCCGTAGGTAATTCAGGGCCTCTGATTCTGCAGGAATCAACGAAAATTTGTTTATGGTAGTGGGTATGTGACAAAGTAGTATCAGACCATGGTTACAACACTCAGCCTGATTGGGATCATGAACGAGTTGCGCATAAGCTCCGTTCGAATCACTCCTAAGAGGAGTAACCCCCTAACTTAACTCTCTTATCCAGGATCAAAACTTGGAAACGAGAACCCGACTATGTATGCATGTGAAAGAGTTATGAATTTATGCGCAGGTTATAAAAATGTATCTAACCCTTGACTAATAACCAACGTTTTTCTTTTCACCCAAGTGGACGATCAGCTGCGGGAATTTACAGATGCAGAGAATGGTGACCCACCAAGAGGTGGGAGAAGGCTCCCACAATAGAGATGAAGAGTCTGACGAAAGAAGAGCAACCAGAACCCCTCCAAATCTAGCTGAGACTGTGAGGAGTCTCATGGTTGAATTGTAAAGCTGCAAGGCCGGCAATGAAAGGATGATGAAAGAACAAGAAAAAGAAAACTGAAATTAATGCAGTTTTACTGCAGAGCTTATCCGACCTACAACGACAAATGCAACATGAACCTGAGATGCAGAAACATGGTCATATAAGTGGCCATACTGAGAGGAGCACCTCAAGGAAGGTCCACCCCATAGGTAAAGGACCAATGCCAGATGATTCCTCTGAGAAGGAAGCTAGCGATTCAGAAGGCTCTTCTAGCAGCAGGACTAGTTCCTATTCTCGAAGAAAATAGAAGAAGCAAAAGACTTCCAAGGGTCATAAATTTGAGGAATTTAGAAAGGCCAAACCTCCCTCCTTCGACAGCGAGATAAAGAAGGGAGAGGAAGTCGAGGCTTGTCTACTTGGACTGAAGAAATATTTTAGAGTCCATGACTTTTCAGAGAATTTGAAGGCCCGAGTGGCCACTTTCAATCTGAATGAAAAAGACTCCATCTGGTGGGAAGATCTTAAGATTATGAAAGGGGTCCGCGAGGAGGACCTGTCTTGGAAACAGTTTGAAAAGTACTTCTAGAAGAAGTATTTTTCGGAAAAATATTTCGACGAGAAGGCTAAAGAATTTTATGAACTCAAACTGGGGAAATCACTATAGAGGAATATGTCAACAAATTCCTCGACTTATTGAGATATGTACCCTACATCAAAGCAGAGAAGGTGAAGGCACAACGCTTCACCAATGGGCTACCCAAGGAATACCAAAACTGAATCGAATTCGATGAGCCAAGGACCTTAGAAGACACTATTCAAAAGGAAACATATTGTCATGAACAATATGGACATCGGACAGAGTCTCGTGGAGACTAGAAACAGAAGAGTGTTTCGAGATTTCAGAAAAAGGGGATCAAATCCTCAGGATTTAAGAACTGCAAGAAGAACCCTAGAATGAACTTTCCATCTCAGAGTGTACTCCAACAGAAGTTTCCCTCATTGGGCAGAAATAAAACTTCTGGACCTATACCAGTGAATACTGATAACCCAAAGAGAGAACCTCTGAAATGTTGGGGTTGTAGAGAAGAGAATCTCTTGAGAGACTTTCCACACCGACAACAGAACAATCGGAAAGTTTATAACATTCAGGAAGTTACCACAGTCAATGATGTGGCAAGGAGTGTGCCACAGATTTATGCAGCCTTGGATAATAACCAAGCTGACCACCAAGCTTTAGTGGTGGAAATAGAAGGTATGATTTTCAACCATCTAGTGTCTGTTTTGATTGGCCCTGGTTCAAATTTGAGTTATATAGCCCCTAGAGATTTTGATAAGTGTAAGTTATAGCCACAAAAACAAACCAAGCCATGGTTGGTACAGTTAGCCACTGACACCAAAAGAAAGGTAGTAGAGGTCATACCAGCCTGCCAATTAATGTTGGGTGAATTCCCCACCCAAGAAACCCTTAACGTATTACCCCTGGGATCATACAATTTGTTGATTGGTATGGACTGGCTGGCCACCCATAAATCCAAACTGGATTGTTACCATACAACCTTAGAATGTGTGAGCAAACAAGGAAAAAGGATAACCCTCCAAGGGATCTGAAAACCGGTCTCAGTGAGGCAAATATCAGCCCTGCAAATGAGAAAGTATTGCCGAAAAGGGTGTCCCCTATATGCAATACAGGTGTTGAAAAAAATCAAGGGTGATAAACCAAGCCTTGAGGATCATCCTATCCTGAGAGAATATAGAGATGTGTTTTCGGAAGAGGTACCGGGTCTACCTCTGAGAAGAGACATTGACTTCTCGATAGAGCTCGCACCAGGAGCGGTGTCGGTGTCTAAGACACCCTACCGGATGAGCACACCTGAGTTAGTTGAACTCAAATTGCAATTGAAAGAAATTATGGATAAGGATATATTCGACCCAGCATGTCCCCATGGGGAGCACCAGTCCTGTGTGTGAAAAAGAAGGATGGCACCCTTAGACTGTGCATAGATTATAGACAACTCAATAAAGTAACCATAAAGAACAAGTACCCCTTGCCCAGGATCGATGATCTATTCGATCAGTTGGGGGGTGCGTCTATTTTCTCAAAGATTGACTTGAGGTCGAGATACCATCAAGTCTGAATCAAGGGTGAAGACATCCATAAAACCACTTTCCGGACACAGTATGGTCACTATGATTTTGTGGTAGTGCCATTTGGGTTAACCAATGCCCCTGCCACTTTCATGTGCCTAATGAACAATGTACTCAGTAAATTTTTAGATAAATTTGTACTAGTTTTCATTGATGACATATTAATCTACTCTAAGAATAGAGAAGAACA